>OOFH01049702.1:0-18221 GCA_900323355.1 Merlangius merlangus
ATTTTTGAATGCCTGATTTTCATGAAAAGCATCAAGAGGAACGGACTATAATATAACGATTGTGATGAGGGTGTGGCTTGATTTTCCACACTTGGGATTTAATTGACATTTGATTATGATTATGTGTTAGTGTCTCATAAAATTATTGTTATTGACACATGTTGGACAGATGCTTTATTCCATGCAGTCGCGCCGTCCTCTCCTCCTCCTGCGATCCGGGAGTGGACAGTATCGAGTGACGGGATTAAATAGGCCTATAGAGAATTTTAATTTTAATTTCGATTTTAAGGAGATGTTTCTGGAGCTATAACTGAGAAATAACGCAGTTGGCTAAAATTGTTCTGATTAGGCCTTACTATAATTTAACACATGATACGGGTTGAAATCCAACTTATGAAGGGGGATGATAAAACATAATCGTTCTTCTACTCCCTCTACATTTCTTCAGTCTGACTTCAGTTCACCACCACACCATCTGTGTCGCCATTTCGCCTTTTCCTCCAAACCATGCGTACGCATGGGTCAGAGTTTGCTTAGGGATGCGCACATTCTCCCGCCAAGTTAGTTTTTTATAGATCACAACCTTGGCGTAAAAAGTGACGTACGCAAATTTCAGCCCCGTTTTGTGCGTACGCAACGGTTATAAATGAGGCCCCCTGGTGAGGACGAGCTCTGGGACCCAGTCCTCAGCCTTGCAAGGTTAACCTTTCTTGGAGTAATGTCAGAAGGTCACAACATGTAAAAAACATATAAATACATGAAACTATGTAAATAAATACGAGACCATAGACTTTTTGTTTTTTTTTATTTTAAAATCAAAATTCACGTAACATTAAAACAAGAAAAGTATAAAATTAAACCATAGACTCCCATCAACATAGAAAATAGGGAAGAAAAAATAATAATAGACAAAGCTAAACTCAGCTTGCAAGTTAGTGATGGGCATAAATTTATATTTACAAAAAAATAGTATTACAAGTATTACCCTGAACACTAAACTGTACAAATACATATCTCATTGGCTGGAGGGTGGTTTGAGGTATGCTCGACATGATCCACTGATCCACTTTTAAAAAAAAAAGCGGTGTGGGGGGGTATTGCGTATGTTTGCGACTACAGAGTTTCCCTGGGAACAATAAAGTATCTATCAATCCATCCATCTTTCTATCCTTCCCAGTAATGTGGTTTACTGGTGATGAAAATGGATGAGCTTTGCAAATTTATGTCTAACAGAGTCCTTATTCAGACTCCGTCTTGCCAGATGGTTCATCCTTATTTTACAATATAAAGAGGATGCCATTTTCACCAGAAGATGTACGTGATTGTCCTCAACAGTGGTTTCGAACATGTGGTTGTGCAGCTGAGGGAACAATGTCTTACCAGCACTGTATTCCAGTACTTGAGTGACAATGGCTGAAGTTATACCATTGCACTGGGGGAGTTTGCCGGAAGTTGTTCTCAAAATTCCCTGAAAGCAACGCTCCGACTCCCTGCACACAGCAACTATCCCGGCAGATGGTTTTGCCAAACCTCCACGACTCTTTAACAGAATGAAGGGATGTACGGTGGCTGAAGTAAGAGCGTCAGCGCAAGGCATGCAGGTATGCTTTTCCTTTAGCTTTTGGGCCACAAAGCCAGCAATGTAGTTGATTGCAGCATCCTTGTAGTCGGACATAGAATCAACATTTGGGCAGTGCTGGTAATCAAGGTCACCATGCTCCACGGGCTTCAGATCAAACCTGCGCAAGGTGTTCGCTGCAGAAAGTGTGACATCCATGATGGTGGTATTATCACGTAGGCTGCCTGTTCTTGTCTTTACTTGGGACAAAAGAAGACGCTTGTAGGCAGCTGTAAACTGTCTTGATGTGGGATTGTTGTTGAATCCACCACATGCTCTCAGACAGGAGAAGAAAAGCTCAAGGTGATCTTGGCTCAGCTTGTGGGTGAGGAGGTAACTGCATGGTGCGTTTGGCTGGATGACCACTTCAAGGAAAATATTCCATGCACTTGTGCAATTGGCAATAAAGCCAAATACACAAGTTTTTCTCAGGCCTAAATGCACCAGCCTGCCTTTGCTGTCTTTCAGTTCCAATAGTGACCTTTGGGCCTTTAGCAGAATTTCCTGGACCCGGTCTTTGTTGGATATCCTCATTGGGGCTTTGGACCCTTTCCCCAAAGGGTTCCTGCTGTTAAGGACATCGAAGGCGGCACCAATGGTTCTCAGGAACTTCACTGTCTCCTCGCACCCGCTGAACATTGGGAGATGCAACTGTGTGTTACAGTACTCAAGAGCATCTGCTACACTGCTGCTGAACACCTGGGCTGCAAGCTTCACCTTCATCTTCTGTTTCTCCCACCGTACATGAGCCATTTTGAACATCTCTTGAAGTTTATTCAACTCCTCAATGTATTTCCAACGGATTTCACCATTTGGAGTTCGGAGTAAACCTCCGTCAGCCAATGTGTTTCTGAGCAGCTTCAACATATGGTTAACATCCAGAAGCACATGGACCATTTGTGATGGATCAGCAGGATGTGCAAAAGAGGATCTCATGTTATTGACGTCCAATGTTGCTCCCAGGGCTCTCAGCATGGAAAAGTTGCATGATGGTCCATCGCACGTCAAGGAGACTGTACGAACTCCGGTGGCATGGAGTCGATGAAGGCATTCACTGATTATGTTCGCACGCTCTTCACCGGTCATTCCGTCAATGAGGAAGTAGCCAACAGGGATTTTCCAGGAGTCGTTGATGGCTACAACCATGAGGACCAAGGCACCCCTGGCTGGTGGTAGACTGTCATCAACAGTGCCACAGCCCAGGTCCACATATCCATGGAATCTTCCAGCTGCATATTCCACATGCTTTCGAATGGCCACTTCATCCAACATGAGAGCACAGAGGGTCTCCTTTCCTTCGACCATTCGCTTCTGCGCATGACACGCAAGAGCGGAAAATGCAGGTTTCGTAAAACCGGGATCCGCAGAAATGTGGCTGTACCACGTCCGGATGGTGTTAGGATGGGGCAGTATAAGGTCAAAAGCTTTACGCACAAAACTATAAGCTTTGGTGGAATGGAAGTGCAGAGTCATCGCAAATGAGCGCAACTCCTCCGACACTTTCAGTCTTTCATTTTGCCCCCTTCTGGAGAGCAAGGTCTTATGGACGCCACTGAAGGTGTTCTCCAGCATCTCTGCACAGCCACTAGAAATGAGCAGTTTCTCTTTGAGAGAAGTGATGACCTGAGTTAGGCAGGAAACCTTTATCCTAAATTTCCTACTCTTCTTCTTCCTGCTCTTCTGCTGCACCAATCTAAGTTTTTTTCTAATAGATCCCATTTTATTTTCTGCTTGTCTTTTGAAAGATATAGGGGATTTCCTCATTGCATAAAAATGGTCTGCATTGTTTGATGCTGTGGCTTCAGAATCATTAACCTGTTCCTTAACAGCATCATCCACAATAGCTGAAACCTCTGTGGCTTCAGAATCATTAACCGGTTCCTTAACAGCCTCATCCACAATAGCTGAAACCTCTGTGGCTTTCGAAACATTAACCTGTAGCTCATCAGCTTCATCAACACCTGCAACATCTAAAAAGACTTTGCAGTAATTGTGTTCTCGGTTCACATTAATAAGCGCTGCCCTTTCCTTAGATGGTGATCCAGGGTTGGTGAAAAGGGTGGGGACCGCATCTGGCTTGAGACTGCGATTGATGGTGAAGCAGTCCTCTGTGAAATGGCGGGCACAGATTCTGCTAGACACATTTGGCAGCCACTTCTTGCGGTTGATGTTTTTCAACCACTGGCCGAGCCTTTTCTTCTGTCGGAGCGGGAGCCTGTGGAGAAATTATGTTTATTACCTTCAAGGGTATTTCAGTCATTTTTAAAAAATAGGAAGGAACACTATCGAATAGTAAATATATTATTAGTGCAATCTCAAGTTAACACGCCCAATAATCATCTATTTATTTTAAATCCTGCGTGGTCTAAAAAGACACCGGTCTCTTGTTGTGCAAAGCACTTTGAGCTGCATTGTATGTCACGAAAGGTGCTACATAAATAAAGTTAAGTATAAGGACAATTCTGCTGCATATGTACCTTTTGCATGTTGTATGTTTTCAAAATACAAATCATTTTATGTATTAATCAAATAGTCAGTGGAACAGAAATAAAAAAATTCAATTAATATCTGAGTAATAAAATAACAATATAATAAAGTGAAAAAAGTGATGGCATTCTGGTAATCCCAATAGTATGCAATGGTCATTAGTATAATATTTAATTTAATCTGTAGGATTCTGACAGTGTGAACATGAAGGTTTATCTTTTTGATCTTCAACGATCACACAAATAAAATGTCAGATTTTGTGCTGCATTAATTATTGAAATATAACAATATTGCGACAAATGCAGAAATGTATAATGAATTAAACTCAAGACTCTGAAATGTCAAATGTATTGTGACTGAGTAATTGAGTAAGTGAGTCAGTATCGGACAGTAATAATCCAAGCCGTCAGCATGCGTGCCCCCTGTTCTAAATAGTCAATTTTAGTGCTATCAGCCTGAAAATCACAGGACTTATCTGTTGTGGGGAAAGAAGCCAGCAGTATGAATTTGCAAGATGTGTGAGCCTCCTTTCCTATGGAACAGAGGGGAACAGTATCTGACAGTACTATGAATGAGCACCTTCGGACGGGGGCGGGGACTAGGGGAAACATCTCGAGGGGAAACAGTTTGACACAACACCGGAATTACACTTTAATGATCAACCGATTCAGAACAATGCGAGTCGTTTCCATAAATGACTCGTTAAAGCGGCTTGTATCACCTCCTTAATATTATAAATAAACCATTCAAGTGAACATGTACGCTCATACAACAATATAGAAAAATGTGTATATAACAAATGTGTACATCACTTCAATCGAAAGTTTAAAAATGCATCGCTACCCTGATCGCTAAGCCCAACAAATAACTTGGATCCAAGCTAAAATGCTGTAATCCATTTGGATGGTTCGCCGGTGCGTGCAAGTTGTAAGTCGCAAATCTCCCTGACTCCTCGGAGTCCAGCCTTCTACCGAGTTGCATTTTTGACGTAGATTCCAGTCTCGAAGCATTTATAGCGTTTCTGTTCATCTTTGTGATTGTGTCATGAAATTGGCTAGTCCTTGTTTATTTTTAGCTACATTAGCCTCTTTAGCAAACCAGCCCGAAAACAAACAACACAACTTTACATTGTATTGCACGCACACCAAGACCTTGTTGTGCGTATGTATAATTGGTGACCGGAGTAAAGTAGCAATGTAATCAATTGTGTAAGAACATTTACAATTAAAATGGCCAACGTGGTACAAATACAAAGAAAATAAAAGAGGCTAATGTGGCTAACAATAAACAACGTGCAACTCGGAAGGCTGGCGTCCGAGGATTCAGGAACACACCATGTGGCCGATACTCGTCAAGAAAAATGGCTGCGCCCGTATAGAGATTTATTTTTTTTGTATTTGTATCACATTGGTCAATTTAATGAAGGTTTTAAATGCTTTTACACACTCGATTACATTGCTACTTTATGCCCGTCACCAATTAATGCATGTCGGTCTTGCTGTGCGTGCAATACAATGTAAAGTTGTGTTGTTTTCGAGCTGGTTTGCTAAAGAGGCTAATGTAGCTAACAATAACAATGACTAGCCAATGAGAAACGGGAAATATATTACGACCAAAAGGAAAAAAAATCTGGAAGATTTGCGACTTGAACGTACCAGCGTAAGATCCAAATGGATTACAGCATGCTTAGAGTGTGGTGGAATAAAACTGTTTGACGATAAAGTTTACTTTTTTATTATAAATTATTAGTTTAGAAATTATCTTTCACATACCTGAAAAGGGACATCTTGCTTTCCGATCGATTCACGCAGTTGTTAGCAACACAGCCAGTCATTTTCGTATTGATTGATGACTATCTTCTCAACTGAGTTAGGTGAAAATGGGAGATTGTCAGCATGATCATCAATTTATAGAGAACAGATTGCCCATGCCCCACTCCCATACCTTACCGTGGTCACTGTCACCGCTAGGTCCATGTGAGCAGCGTCGGCTAATCCAAATCGCAAAGGTACCATTGAGCTATAAAGAAAAGTTCAGCATATTTAAACACGGATCCCATTCACTCCTATTAAAACTGCTCCCTTGCACAGGGCAACATCAAGGATATACATTCTTCCGCATCGTGGGAGCTTAGGTACGCCCTTACTGCATGACGCGCAGTGTACGTTTCATGATGTCCGGATGTAGAAGTATACGCAATGATCGCAAGCAGAGGAGTGCGTCCAACAACTGAACCAGTCTAAAAATCGCTCTGCGACTTTTAGTGATAAAAGTCACCACAGTGCCTAAAAACCATAAACGTATTTCATGTTAAGTAAAAGGAAAAACCTTGGACACGAGAAGTTAACGGAGCCGTGCACTGAGCCCTCTTGGAGACCGGGCCAAAACAACATTTGTTTCACTACGAACCCTTTCAGCAGCCCACCCCTCCTTCTCCTTCTCCTGCAATAAAATAAAATCAAACGGCTTATAAAACGCTTGAGGTAGAGTTTTGAAACGACAAAACTATCATTTTATTAGTACATGGTGTACAGATAATTATGAGACTTTGATTGATATCCAGGAAAAAAAAAAAAAGACACATTACTGTTCCCCGCTTGTATTGGAGTGAAAGGAGATATCTGCTTCCGGGTCGCTATGAATCGAGGGACCCGTCCACAGCCCGCCAAAACAACTGCAATACCAGACTTGGCCACTAACAGTGCTGGATTGAGGCAGAAGGCTCCTGTTCCTGGCGGCTGGTTGATAAATTATACCATCGGGGTTGGTGGGTCCATGCCATGGGTTGGGGTGGGTCGTGGCCCCGATCCCCATCTCCCTCTGCTGGATGGCCCGTGTCAAAATCCAAAATGGAATGGACAAATGACAAATTACAATGCGTCAAATCATTTAGGTATCCATTCATTTATGTTCGAAAAGAAACGTGGTCTAAAAAAGCGCCTTTGCTTGTTTTAGTTTATTTATTGGTTTGCAGAAAGTATATTTTATTTTTTGATTGACAATCGAGGCCAAACGATTGTAAATGCTTTGCTTTGTCAAAACGCTGTTATGCACGATTAATTCCACTAGCAAGACTGGTACCAAATAGTATAAATAAATCTAAATATCTATCACATAATAATTTATATTCATACAAAATATTAATTCAAATATACATAACAAAAGTAAAGTATTATACATAGCCTAGTCTGGCAAAGCCAGACCAAACTACAGCAAGTAGAAAGCAAGTATACATAGCCTAAACTGCCATCTAACATTCTAAATCTCAAAATGTATGCAGATTAATGTTTTTACGTAAAACATAAATAAAACAGCTTAGTCTAATTGTACGCAGATTTTCCTAAAGGTACCTTGAATGAGGATCAGAAGACCAAAGCAAACACACCACATTGTAATGAATTGCTGTTTATTGTATGCTCTTGATAAAAACATTGGTCTACCAAAAACCACAGAGCAGCACATCATGCTGGGTTTCAGGACAAAAAGGTGTTGCTGGCACCCCACGGAGCAGTGGAGGCATCAGGGTCAGAGTCAGGGCTGTGGCCTGTCGGAGAAAAACCTCCACATGGTAGCATTAAGTTATTGCAACAGAATCTCTCCTTTTTGATCACATTAAACAGAACTACCATGCAGTGTGGTGCCCATTGTACAGCACTGTTTGTGTGATTTATTATAAGTCAGGCATTCAACACCCTCTCTCACTCACTCATTCACACACACACACACACATCTGTATTTGGCCATGGCATCAACAGTCAATGCTCAAACATTTTCTTTTTTTTTCTTTTTCAGTTTTTCGTTTGTCAACAAGCCTAGTGTCGAAAACATTTTGGTTTTGCCCATGTCATATTTTTTTTTGCAAACATTTTCATCCCAACACATGAATAGAGAAATAAACATTTAAGGGCCACTTTCTGCCAAGGGTGTGAAATGTGTACTTTGTTGCTGAAATGTGTTGCAGCACTGAAGCAGTTGAAAAGAACCTTCAGGTAATTCTTGGGACAATTGAGAATTTAGTTAGACCACCGAACAAATTGGCTAGGCGTCTACATCTAATCACAGCAATATGTGGAAAATTATTAAACATGTGTTTTATTGTTGGCTCACATAATGTTGACATCATCCAAATTTCCATCTGTAAAACTGGAATTCTATCAGTGTTTACTGCCTTAACAGAGAATAAATAAGTACTTTATAAGCCATCAAGTCATAGTGGCAAAGTAAAAACTGCTTTTCAATTACTAAGGTTGTTTAATAAATCATACAAAAAATGGTTCATCTTGCTCAGTTCCTAAGTAAAATCATGAGTTGTTGTATAGCTTTAAGGCAGATCAAGAAAAGCTTTGCACATTTCTGAGTATAGTTATGTACTTTAAAGGTAGCTTTGCATGTCAAGTTTACATCTTTCCTGAAAATTTAAGTATTTTCCCCTTTCTGGTGCAAAAATGTATGCAGACATCTTCATAATAAAGCAAGAGGAGTAGAATCAAGATGTACATTACAAAGCGAGTCATTAACAGGACATAAGCAGTGGGCTTTTCAACCCTATCATTTACTTATAGAGATGCTGTGGTACAACTTAACATTTTTGAACCAACTAAATTGTTTAATGGTATAATTACTTACTACACTGGGGGGAAATCGAATCATTGTCAACATTTATGCAATCAATCATTGCAGTGGGGCCAAAGCACTCAATGTTTCCAAAATAAATATCCACATCGCTAAGAAAATGAACTTGCTACATCAATACAGAATAGTCTTGCTTATTTGATATATATATATATATATATAGTTCTGTTCATCGCTTTTGTAAACTTCACCACTGTCAACTACCGCACAGTACCATTTTGTCAAGCAAGTGTCCTTTCTAAAAGGAAAAGCAGTTTACTGTGCAGGGTACTAAATCCAGATGCAAACGGGCCTTACTATGTGCACTTTCCGTTTGCTGTTTGATATACAAGGGAATAATGAAATCCCAACAGTTTATACAATTTATTGTGCCTGTACGACCTCTCCAAATACAAATAATGGTACAAAGAATAAAAACACGCAATTCCCCATTCACAAAGTGCAGTCAGCTTCAACTGGCTTTTTTGGCAGGGGAGCCTATTGAGATGATCTGCTCTAGCTTGCCATTTAACACCAAACTATCAAAAGAACATGCTACTGCATCTCATCCCGGCCGCATGTTTAGCAGCGGGGCTTAGCTGTAGTAATTGACCATTGACACATGGCCCCTTATGGCCATGAGCCTGGTTGGCTACAAAACAAGTAGAACAAATAAGACAGCAAAGAGCCTGTGAAATCCTTAAAGGAAGTGCCTTCCTATACCATAATGCGACCAGTAGTGACGCTCTATCCCGTAGAAGTAAATATGAAGATGAGCTAAAAGAAGGTATATAAACAGTATGGGCAGCATTGTTTGGAGGATCGGGTGAATAAAGAAAACCAGGACTGGAAGCGAGGGTAGTTGATGGATTACTAACTACAGGTTCAAATATGAAGTGGAGAAAAGAAAATAATTCTGAGTTTTAGTTAACTTTGGGAGTGACATTTAAGGGGATTATCTTACTTTAAAACAAAATAAATGGTTTGGAGTACAAGTCTGAACAAAAATACTAACATCCCTCTGAAATATGAGTTACACACAACTTTTCAGTCCCCTGGAAATATAAATATTAGCAGAAATTGGGACTTCAGTTTGTTTCCCGATGGACAGGCGTCTTTGAACTATAAGGAAAGGAAGGCTTCATTCGAGCAGTCTACCCCAGTGCTGGTGACAAATATATAGCTAGTACACAATCTTCATTCTTTTAATCAAGGTTACAAAAAGCAAAAACCATTTTTTTTAATTTTTTTCTTTCTCTGTGACGAAGCGTGAAGTGCTTCGCACCTCTGCGTTGATCCTTCCTCTCTGGGGCTACGCAGCCACTTTACTGTCCTTCTGGAACAGAAACACACCAGGGGTTACCACCATGCAGAGCCATCGGGCCATCGCTTAAGCAGCCAAAAGCCTTGACCCTTTTTTGCCGTTTTATTTAGCATACTGATAACTTCATTCGTGAGTTCCGTCCCTCATTAGAGATCGGGACACAATCACTAGTCAGAGCGGTCTGCGAGGAGAACGGCTAACACGTTACCCTGAATTCCGGGAGGTCTCCAAACTCCCGTCCCCCCTGGCTGCCTCTGTAAAGTCCCCTGTATCCTCCTCCGTGGGGAGGTCCGAAAGACCCCCGGCTGGCCGAGCGCCCCCTGCCCCCGCGGAACCCCATGCCGCCGCCGCGGCCTCTGTAGCCCCCGCGGCCGCGGTTCGACCGCATGGGGATGCCGAAGGTCTCTGCGTTCATCCGCCTCTCCTCTGCCCAGGTCTGCCGCCGCTCCCTGCGGGAGGGATGGGATCCAGCGGGGGATTAGTGATCCTGCTACCATCAGCCTGCCATTTTGTTAAATTGCTAAGCAGTTTGGCTGTCCAGCACGGGCTAATTAGTGATGAAGGTCTGTTGACTGCTGCCATAACTGAAGCCCGGCCGATATATCGGCGGGCCGTCATATCGGCCGATAGTAGGCATTTTCCAAACTATCATATCGGCCGATTAATTAATATTTTAAAAAAATGTATTTTTTATTTTGGTTATTGTGTTTTTGTTCAAAGGACTTTGAGTTTCATATATTAGGCTTGTATTTTTATACATTTTGTTTATCAGAACTTTAATAAATTTGGATTTTTCTGTTGTGACAAAACAATAAAATAGCCATAACCAAAAGCTCTAGGATAAAACCGTACCTTGGGAAAACAGAAATGCCCGATTTCTCGTTCGCCTTTCTGTAAAAGTGATAAAGATATATTAGTAGAGACATATGTACAAGTCAATCACTTTACAAAATTGTTCCTTTAATGTTACATGATCCTGATGCTCGGCTACCATTTGTCATCCTGCAATGCAAATTCACATGGCAGTACCAGTATCATGACAATGTAACATGGTATTCACCACAAAGTGCCAACGGCTCCACTCCATCAATTATAAAAATAATGTGAGGGATCAGAAGAGCGACACCAATAACGGAGCCCTAGATATACCAGTGGCTGCATGTCTGGTGTGGGGTTTACCTGGTGTCGTCACAGGAGATGTTGTCAAAAAAAGACTTGGTCTTGTCGTAGTAACAGTTGGGTCCCAGAGGATCCCCCTCTTCCTCGGCAGGACCCTCGGGGGTTTGGGTCTCCAAACCAGAGTCCGGCTTTTCCTCTCCGTTCACCGCCTTTTCCGTCTTGACGACCTTATCGTCTGGGAGACACGACAGCAGCATAAATCACTTCTTAAGGGTCAGCGGGATCCCACAAAGGGATGTACAGCAAAGCCCATCAACTAGGGCTGTGCGATATGGGAAAAAATGAATATCCCGATACATTTTCTCCATTTCACGATATACATCTCGATATTTTGAAATCTCCTTTAAAACGGACCCCATGAAATCGCACTTTTACACTTTACTGTTTTCACTACAATCCCTGCAGACTATATACCATTCTTGGTTAACTTCCCAGGTGGTTTCCATCAAAACATATCTTTTTAGGTTAGTGATTAATCACATTAATAGGCTTATAAACATTAAGGCTGAATCCTCCAAAAATATTTTACACAAATAACTAATAAATAATTTAGGCAGCATTTCCTTTATATGTAGGCCATTGCAATGAATTGCAATGGCCTCATAAAAAATTAACTTTCTTATGAGATGTTGAGCATCTTTCATTGACATTTAAATTAATTACACCCCCATTTACGATTCCGCCTAAATCGTAAATGGGGGTGTCCTAAAATACTAAAATATTGTAAACTCATTCTGATACAATGTGTTCAATAAGCCCATTTTGAGCCCATTTCCTTTATTTAGGAATTGTAGGTGTGCTGCCCTCTACTCCCAGCACCATGCCAGGTCGACACCATGCCATGGTTTCTCTCCGCAAGAAACCACGCAGACACGTCCCAGTTAACTCTTTATGGTTGCTTGAAGTAGGGTAAAACAACAATGTTTTCCGAGGCTAACTTATAGCTAGAAAAGTAGCATAAGACGAGTGAGCGCCTTGTATTCCGATTGTGTGTGTAACTGTTACGGAGTGTGCAGCTGGTAACCATGGCGACGTCAGATCAGACAAGACGTTACAAGCATCGGCGTGTTTTGCGCCACGTCCTCCTCTAGTCTCGATATCCAAAAAAACTACCAGATCACTGATCCCTTATTCGTTCTTTTAGGAACCAGCAGTTCGGCCGCTTCCATGTCTCAATGTTCGATTGGCTGGGCTAGGATACACTGTGTGCTACACTGAGCCGGCCGGCGCTGCAAACCGTATGAAACTTGAAAATTTGTTTTCTCCCTTCCGCACCTAGATGTGGCCTGGGATTGGTTGGTGAATGTGTGACGCCAGTGTTTCTTTACCCCTCACTCACGTGCTTACGAAATAATACAGTTTATGTATCGCACACAGCGATTTTGGAGATATATCTCGCATATTCGATATATCTCGCACAGCCCTACGATCAACCATGCAAAAACAGACCCCTTTGAGAACCACTGTGAGAGTAACTTGTATCTCGGGGATTTGTGTACCCCCCCCAATCGAGCTTCTATAACCTTGGAAGGGCCGGCCTCCTGATCTCAATAAGACTTCTGAAAACCACATCCCTTTAAGGATTGTGACGTGAATATGTATACATTAGAAAAGCATTTGCTATTCATCTGTGCTTATAATAGCATGACAGATTAGGGCTTATGACAGGTTGGTGGGTTACCATTCTGGCATATCACATCGGTTGACCTCACCTATCTAATTCTTAGAATCAAACATCTGAAGTGCATGTGGCAGCCATGGAGTACCTTTCAGCTTGAGCTTGCTCTGGAACTCTCGGTCGATCTCCTCCTTGTTGAATTGGGCATTGGCGCTCTCAAAGTCAAAGTCTTTCTCAAACTTCACTGGCCCGTCCCGGCGCACATTGAACCGCCCCCGACCACGGTGACCGCCCCCTCGCCCACGGCGGTTGGGTGGGGGCCCTGCAGCTGCTGCGCAAGGGCAAAAACATTGTTGTTAGATGTCAAATTACAATTGATGGCATTATAAATCATAAAACAAAACAATCGTATGAATTGGTTGAATCCGCTTCAGTAAGGTCAGTAAGCCACAGCTCATGTGCTTAACTTAAAAACTAAACAAAAGTAGAATGGCAATCGTATGATTTTCACTAAATTAAGTATCTCCTGCAGTTAAACCTCCTATATGGTTAACCTGTGGAAGGTTTTCTGCTCATGGTAAAAAAAATAAAATATACATATAATATATAATACGATAATAATCACTAGGAAAAGCCCTGCACTGGACTACCACAAGGCCCGAGCCTCCTACCGTCAGACTCTTGCCTCTTTACCCTTCAAGTGAAACTTTGAGACATCTTATAGCCGGTTCCTTCCTGACCATGTAGAGTGCGGGCCGTGATGCATTAGGTGTAGGTAGGTGTACGCCGAGCAGAGGCCTCACCTGACGAGTTAAAGAAGGAGTGGAAGGGCCCTGCGGCGGGGGCCCTGTCTACAGCAGGGCCGTGAGCTGCTGCGGTGGGGTGGGGTGCAGGCCAGGCCTGGCCGCTGCGGACCCCCCTGACAGCCTCACCCCTCCTTGGGTCCAGGCGCTCCTGGTGCGGGGCCTTCTGCGTGCCATGGTTGGCCATGGCGGGCGCCGTACGGCCGTGGGCCGGGCTCCTGAGGGCCAGGCCGGGGGCTGGCAGCACTGTAGTGGAGGAGGAGGAGGAGGAGGAGGTGGGGGCTGAGGAGGTGGCCTGCACGGCCTGCTCTAGCGTAGGGCTCTTCCTCAGGGGATCCAGATTGGGGCTGCTACGGCCTGGAGGAGAACAAGAACTAAACATGAGCGGGGATGCTCAAAATACTGTTCAAATAAAGGGATTTTAGCACCAATATTGGTCGAGACAGGCATTGTTTGTGTGGGCAGTCGGCTTTGAGAACACATCAACAGCCCCACTGATTCTTACCGACGCCAACAGCTCCGAACTGTGGGGAAACCAAGGCGCCGCTGCTGAACTGGTTGTAGGAAGGCGCTGGGGCCCTGTTGAAGAGGCCATAGGAGCCGGCGGACTGGAATGGGGCAGAGGCTGGAGCAGGCGGCGGAGCAGAGCCCAAGGAAGACTACAGAGAGAACCAGAGCTACTAAGCCATCTGAATCTTCATTTAATTGATTTAAAGTGTGCTGTAGGTAAGAGTGACCAAAGAGAAAACATCCCCTCCCTCTTCACATTTCTCTGTTATTGAGAATCGTTCCATTTCTCACACCTAGTTTTGACAGGCAAGATTTATTCCCCAAACCAACCATTGAAAGAATCGTAATTCATACAGAGGCAGACAGATAATATTCTCACAGCGCATTTCACTACCAAACAGCCAACGGGTGGTTTGCCATTTTAAGTCTTACCTACAGCACCTTTAAGGTAATAAGACTACAAACCTGAACGATGGCTGGATCCTGCGGAGGGGCACTTGACTTGGGGGGCTCACATACTGTGAGGTCCTTGATGTCACTGCCTCTGAAGATGATGTACTCAAAGATCTCATCTCGGGGCGGGATAGGCCTATCGGTTGGGCGGTCTTCCGTGCCAAAGGAACGAACTATAGAAAAGGATGAGCACCACATTTAGAAAACGTTAGGTCATACCAACCGCAATGATGTTTAGCCGGATGTGGACATACCACCAAGTTATGTCTCGTCAAGTCTCATGATATTCTTAAGCTAGGGTAGTAAAAACAACTGTAGGACCAGGGGCTAACTTGTTAACACGTAGTAGAATAGTGTGCTTCGCAGACAATATAATAGATAGTAAAGGTGGTGGGAATGTGTTTCGAAAGGAGAACAATGTGATCAACTTCAACAATACACCTGTGCTCGGCCAATTCCCCTGCGTGGTGACCATGCCAGACAAGCTGGCTCGGGTTAGCAATGGTTCATAATCCTAGAAGTATAAAGCTTAATACTTTAGCTCGTAACCCATATATAAACATTCAGGGTTGCAGTTGCATTCTATTTTGAACCCCTTCAAAAAAGTAGATTGACACATGGATTGTGAACCAACCGTGGCTGTTCGCAAACTACAGTATCTGTCACTTCCAACTTATTACTGACGCGAAATTAACCCTATGTGCCCCAGACAGCTTATCCTGCATGTCTGGCACAACAACGGATGCATAGCCGTATTTAGAAAGCCGATTACATATTGGCGGTGTTCAATGCTAGTCGACTAACGTAAGCAGGGAATATCTCAACGTGAGTCCATGAGCTACCTCTCGCCAGTGCGACTGTAGAGTTCTCAGTATCGATGGTGTAAAGAATCCCTTCATAGCGGATCTCGGCCTTCGACACCAGGCTGATTTTGCTGCCAAGATAAGGCGTTCCTCCGCTCATCGTGGCGCTTTATCCGACAGTCTCGCTCAGAAGAAATTCGACGCCGGTCTCAAACCCCGCAACAAAATCTAAAAATATTGCTCCAACTTTCTCCAATAGCTGCTTCTCCAAGCCCCGATTTTACCACTCCAACATGGCTACCTCATTTTCCATCGAATCGTTCTCAGCGCGGGGGTTAATGGGAAATCATAATATCGCGCGTTTACACTCGCGGTCGGAATATAGAGCTACACATGCTAGAAAGGACGGTGATCCGCTCCATATTCTTTTTGCAGGCAAAAACATATCATACATTTGTCTACGTCTGTCGAATGCCACATTTTTTAATATCAGGAATGAAAATGATGTAGCTGTATAATAAGTGTTAACCTATTATAATCATTATTTATCTCTATTTGACCTAATTCCCATTTTTTTTCTTACAGTTGCCGTTTCGATACGTTTGTTAATACAATCCGAATAGGGAAACAGCTAATCTCAAGAAAAAATATGAGGGCTAGGGTATGACTTGAATGAGTATTATATATATAAAAAAGTATTTGGCTATGAGCCTATTGAAAGTATGGGTAATACCTTGATAAATGTTTATTTAAATTGTATTATTTAAATATGTAGTGTAAATATTAGTATTTTTATATTTATATCATATCGTATGTTTCTTTTTATATCGTGTTTGTGCATTATATCGTGTTTTTCCATTGAGTTTGCCTCTATCGAATCAAATCATTCACACAACAGTCATAACGTACATAAAAAAGGAAGGAATGACTTCCCATTTCGCTAAAATAATGTGGGTTATTCTATTTGTTGTAATTCTATAGCCAAAAACAACACTGTTCCTGCGCGCATGCGTACATTCTACTATACGATTTGCACAACGGTCTAACATCAAAGATGGCGGGAGCCTCCGACCCACTGGAGGACATGCTCTTCAATGAGGTAGATGAGAAAGCAGTTAGCGACTTAGTTGGCTCTTTGGAATCACAACTTGGTAATCAAAAGACTTCTACTGCTTCGTATTCCGAGAATAAAGGAGAGGGACCTTCGGGCGCTGTCAAACAGTTCTCAGGGAAAGTGCGTGATCAAGTGGGGTCTCTGGAGCAGCCACAACAAGGGCATCCAAAAGCGGGGTTAAATCAGGAACCTAGCGCCAATGAGGCTCTCCCGAACAAAATACTCGCATCTACTACCTCTTCCGTTACTACCGGGAGCGTTATAAACGCTGGATCTAATTTACAAACACTTGGGGCATCTCCTACTATTTCTCATGTACCGGGATCCGTAACTTTGGCGACTCCGTCTGCAGCTGCTAGCTTCAACAGGGCTACTGCTCTGGGTTCGGCGGGCACATCGGTAGTGACCGCTCCTAACCCAAACATCATCACAACGGCGGGTCTAAGGGCTTCTTCCCCTGGATTACAAAGTTTAAACGGCAACACCGGAGGTGTGAAGTTGGTGAACGCACCCGCTATCGCTCCACAAACCGGAGTCAACAGTGTCATAAGTACTGTTAGTGCTGGTAGCTCCAATATTATCGTGTCCATGTCCTCCCAGCCTAACTTTACTGTACCACAGTCGTCGGTGGCTTCTACAATCACATTACCGAGACACCCTAGCCCATTGTCGAATTTGTCCCAGAATGGTGTAGACCCTAAGGGTTCCCCTCTCATTACCCAAGGTGTAGCGTCCTCTACCGTCACTACATCTCAGGTCATGAACCACAACAACCCTCTCATGCATACGAAGATGTTGGTGCCCAATCAACCTGTTTCTGGAAACTCTGTCATTCTCGGCAGTACTCCGCCACCTGCAGCTAACTCACCCATCAGCCAGACCGTGACAAGTACCACTGTCACACTTGCGGCTGGTATGAAACCAGCCGTCAACGGAGTTGGTCAGCCGGCGGTGACCATAGTGAGGCATCCCACAACGCCTGTAATGGCAACGTCAATCCAGCAGCAGAGACCAGGGCTGGTTGCAAACACCACAAGGACTGCTGCGCCTCAGATAGCAGTCAGACCTCAACAGCAGACTACCATTCAACTTCCTCCGGGATTTACCATACCTCCAGGTAAGGAAACAAGTGAAGCGCCGGTAGATCAGTGCTGCTGCTGATGCAGGTAATATAGGTCACCCAATTATCTCATTAAAATGAATATCTATTGCAAACCCTGTCTGGAAACATCACAATCCTTATCTCCAAAATTGTAACGGCATCGTATTCATATTGAACATTCACTGATTCTTTAAGACACATAGACCGATGTTCCCTCTAGGATTTGTTACACTGTTTTAATCAGAGCAGAGCTCTGGGACAGATTATTCAGAAAATGTTAATGGTTGTCACCTAGCCGTTTTCCCACCTAAGACTAGATAGTCTCTCGTCCCAGAATCATTGCATCTTTGTTGTGATGTGCTAACGTCACCTCAAACCGAATGGTACAGAACAGCTTGTCTCTCTCCCTCTCCTCCCAGGCATGGTTCTGGTGCGTACTGAGACGGGCCAGTTGGTGATGGTCCCCCAGCAGGTTCTGGCCCAGGCCCAGGCAAAGAGCCAACAGGGCCAGGCGGTGTCCAACATCTCCCCCAGGCCTGCCACCCCAACAGCCGGCGCCACCATCCGAGTCAGCGCCCCCAGTCCGGTAAAGAAAGCAT
>OOFH01049703.1:0-19830 GCA_900323355.1 Merlangius merlangus
GCCCAGGTGTTTCCCAACCCCTAACCAGCCTTTGTGACTGTCGTCTGCACTTCCTTGTTCAGTGCCAAGCATTAGTTGTGTGTACCTGCCTGCCTATGTTCTGACCCACACATGTTGTTGAACTGATTATGCCTGCGTATTCAATCAGTCGCTTGTGTCTGCATTTGATTCCTCTCCTGGTTCATGATATTAGTTGTTAATTATCGACTATCGTTCATAGATAAGAAGCAAATTTACGTGGCGTTTGAGTAAGACATTCATGGCTGAGCAATGTCATTACTATGAAGCAAACATAAGAAAAGACTGAATAGTTGGTGTTTTGAATATGATCAGTAATATATTTGTCTTGGTAAGAGCTAGCCGTGGTGAGTAGCTAACCATGTACATTAGTAAATTATCATGAAGGCTTACCAAGAAATGAACCATCATCTGATTAAATGAAATTAAGATGAAAAGGAAAGAATGTGCTTTTGAGTTTGTCTAGAAAAATTAAACAGTGCTGTAAATGTAGATCAGTTGAATGTGAAAAGCGATATTCAATTACATATGTTACTCCCAAAAGCAAGAATTAACTGAGATTCACATTACGTTTACTATTGCTTCTGATCAATAGCCATCCACATAACAACAACTCTGATAATAATAACATAATGCTGCAATAATAACATCCCATATTGACTGCTGTATTATTACAATGTCCAGACTAATTTGAACGCATGCACTTCTGTTAATATTCACATTCACAGGTGCTTACTTTAATAAGCAAAATCATGTTTTAATTTAAAACCAACGATAAACAGTGTTTGTCATTAAAACCTTTAAAAGATTGGTCAAAAAAGCCAAAGGCAAATACTAATTTTCATCTTTGTCATGATTTGATATCTATAATTTGAGTCTGACGAAGATCGGTTCTTGATCCTAAATGTAATGACATGTCAAGATCAAACTATCCCCGGAAGCTTCTTGTCAAAGATTTGAAATGTGTTTTGCGATTTGAACAATAAATTCTGTATTTCTTATCAAACCCTGAGTATCTAGTGAATGGGGAACGGCCTTCATCCAGCACTACTCTAATCAGGTGGCCACTCACCATTAGTGCTTATTCATCCACATATTCATCCATTCATCCTCACATTCATGCATCGGGAGTACTTTGGTTACTTGCTCTGCTGATGAGGGGGGGAATTGAACCGCAACCTTCTGTGGTCAGACGGCCTTTACTACTGCAGATCACACACACACGCACACGTACACACACAGATAGAGAGAGATACACCCACATACAAACCAGATACAGAGAGATACACACACACAAACACAGATACAGAGAGGGATACAAACACAAAGATGCGGCGAGAGACACACACACACACACACACACACACACACACACAGATACAGATTATTTTTGTCCTGGCCTGAATTTAAAATTGGAGACTGGTCATTAAACAAATGAAGGCAATCATGTGCAAATAATTGCCAGAGGCTTCACAATATGGGTCAGGAAACTGTGCCAATCTCCTTAGCCAATCACAAGCATGTCTACAAAGTCCAAAACAAATTCTTTATTTACAAGCAATTTGTTTTAAATGCATTAAATTTGTCATATTTATGTAGCCATTTATCATAGCTTTGGTGGGCGACATGTGATGTGGACTGGCTGACTGACTGACTGACTGACTGACTGACTGGCTGGCTGGCTGGCTGACCCTAAACGTTGTGTCAACATTGTGAACTCGTTACCTGATTGTCCGTATTTCTGTTCAATACATACAGTTTAATGTTCTCATGTCTGTAACATGTGTTATATGTTCAGATCAGGTCATTTCTTTTAGAATCATGGAGCTTATGTTACATTATGTTGAACTATATGGGTCTTCCTGCTCTGGAAATATGTGTTTTAGTAAGGTAACAAGGAATGTATATATATATATATCGGCCTTGGTAGATTCTAGGGTTAGGGTTAGGGTTGGCTTACATCCAACTACAATATACAGCTGCGATGAGGAGGAGAAATGCTTTGGTACATTTTCAAGATGACCTTCAAAGTTCTTAGCCACAGCTCACTGGCTTTTTTTACCTACACACAGTCTGCTTTCTGCTCAACAGCGAACCATGATCAACTAATATTATTAAAGAATCCATATCAGCATATTTGTTTGTATTTGTTATGTGTGTGGATTCTAAATGAATTCATTCCAAGTTGCAGCTGTGGCCTCTGGAATCCGAGTGCTCCCCCACTCAGACCTCCGTGGTCCACATTCAGAGAACACGTCTGAGTCTGTCCCAGGGGGGTACAGGAGCTACAGCAACCTTCAACACGTCCATGCCCTTGTTCTGATACGCTTCATTCAAGCACATCCTCAGTCTCTGATAGATATAGTCTGGATGTTCCTCCACAAATACCTAGGCTCAGCCACCGGCCTTAATGTGAGCCAATCATTATTGAATGTGACACTGTTATGGATGTGATTATATTTGTTTGCATAATGAAGCCATCTGCTTTCTACTCTCTCCGTACAATTCCATTAATTAGCAACACTGTTGATATAAGAGGCATACCATTTGGGGATTGCCGGAGAAGGAAAGAGGCCATGACTGATTGCAAGTGCAGATGGCTCTGAAGCTTTGACAGATGGCATGTCATACTGATTATTGTCACTAGCACTCCATGAAGTCAAATGGAGACCGAGTTTTTCTTCATTTAAGATAACAATGTTTGATGAAGTTGTGTCAACAGCATTACTCAACCATTCCTATATAAATGTTGGAGAAAGCATCAGCGCACCTATTTGAGTGTGTTTTTTAATATTCCCAGCGATTTGTGTTGTTGTTGCGTTACACCTGAATGATCACGATTGAATTGATTGGGATTTAATTAGCATGTGTGTGTATGCATTTTCGATTTTAGAAAAATTATAATCGTGATGAAACAAGACCGGAATTTAAGGCTTACATCCATTTTCGCCCCCTAGCCTTACAAAGAAACAGCTCCTGTGACGCATAAAGAGAGGAAAAGAGAGGCCTCAGATACATACTAGAGGAACTATGAGGCCTCAGATACAGACCAGAGGAACTGTGAGGCCTCAGATACAGACCAGAGGAACTGTGAGGCCTCAGATACAGACCAGAGGAACTGTGAGGCCTCAGATACAGACCAGAGGAACTGTGAGGCCTCAGATACAGACCAGAGGAACTGTGAGGCCTCAGATACAGACCAGAGGAACTGTGAGGCCTCAGATACAGACCGGAGGAACTGTGAGGCCTCAGATACAGACTCACAATAACTGTGAACTCCGAATGGGTTTTTCCAAAGTTGTATACTGTATGTTAAGGGATGTTAATGCTGAGAATATGGCAAGCACAGCCAAGCATATAAAAGCTCCCGTCCCCCGTGTGGGGGGGCTCTCTGGGGGGACGCCACTCTTTCAAACCACCCTTCTGGAAGCACACACTGCAGGGCTGAGTGCAGAGTGTGAGTTTCATTAAAAGTGGCCGGCTTTGAGTGTTTCTCTATTGAATTATTTACCACTGTTTGGTTTTTCTATTTGAATTGCAAATGTTTCATAGCTGGTTAAATATGTTGGTTTGCTAACACACACACACTCACACTCAAGCTCTCTCACACACATATATCAAACATATATATATATATACTGTATATATATATATATATGTATTTACATAATATAAACACATACGTCTATATGCATACATATTTATACATATGTATATGTGTGTATATATATGTATATGTATCTGTAAAAGAACAGCTATTCAATGCTTTGCACTTCATAGATTTCTAACGTAAGTATTATTCGTATATATGTATTATACAATAAATATTTTTTTTCTATAATGAACAAACTGCTATGACAATGTTATAAAATTGCAAGAAAGACATAGTGGCGTGATCTGTTACCTAAGCCTGTTCAGTTACATATGTGGTCATTATGTTTATGAATCATTCGGTCATAATACATTTCTGGAGTATCAAAGGAAAGGATAAAATAAGTAGAGCGCCAGCGCTGAGAGGAATATCAGACAAAGAAGAATCAAAGAGGGAAACTAATGGTAGAGGAAGGAGAAATAAGGACGTGATTTGGCTCAAAGAGGAAAGAGGCGCAGGAGAATGACGTGAAGAATATCAGTCGAGAGCAGGCAGGAAGAGAGTAGAAATATACCATACAGCGTTGAGGATCAAGGCAGCAGATGTTATTTGAGGGCAGGAGCAAGGGAAACATTAAAAAACAGATACTAGGTAGAGATTAATAGCCTTGAAGACAACAGAGGAGCTGACAAGAAAGCTGAAGGAGAAAATGCAGTGGTTCACCTCTGACACCGCCCACAAAACGCTGGCAGACTCAGGAACCCCTTTTGAAACTAAAATCAGTGAGAGACAAACTGCATCAAAGGGCAAGTCTTGGTCAGGCAGACTTCTTATGAAGGATCTGCTTATTCAGAAGGTGTGGGAGTTGGAGCTGACATACTAAACACTGAAACGAAGAGGAAGTAGATGAAGCCTACGTCCATCCATTATTTTTACTGTTGAGGAGTTGATGCACTAATGCACGGGTGACACACCAAAGCAAGATCGTGACGGACTCACTGAAAACCTCCGTTCTTCGGAAAGACCTCAACCATCACACTTGGTTTTTCATGGTTCTGTGGATCTGGGTCTGTGATAGCGGATTACTTAAATTATCATTTACATTGTCTTAATTGTTCTGAAATGTACAAAACAAATAACATGACCACTCTATAGGGTTAGGGTTAGCTCCCAGCTCCTAAAGCCTCATATTGGTGTCAGCATCAGGGAAATGCTCACTTGATCCCTCAGTCCTGAGCTCATCAGAGGTGGTTCAAACATGCAAACTATAGTGTACTGATCTCCAGCTGGGGATTCTTGTCCTCTGGAACATACTCCCAGTGCTGCCCAAACCGTCCGTCACTTTTCAGGGATCTTTTGAATTGTTCAGATATTTAGATCTGTGATGGCTGATTACTTGAATAATCAATCACATTGTCTTAATTGTTCTGAAATGTACAAAACAAATCAAACGTAACAAACAAATCAAGCACTGTGGTACATTCTGCCGTATGGCACCCTTACCATCTGCCCTATGGTACCCTAACCCTCTGCCCTGTGGTACCCTAACTCTCTGCCCTATAGTACCCTATCTCTCTGCCCAATGGTACCTTAACCCTCTGCCCTATAGTGCCCTAACACGCCTTATGGTACCCTTACCCACTACAAAGCAAATACTCCAATACTAATAATGAAAAATTAGGGCAACTGAAGTTAATATTATTAAAAGCTTGTCTCTAAATCGATTCTCCTTTGACATATATTTTGAACATGTGTCTCTTCTGAAAAGCCTTTTCAGTGATTAAAATGGAATGGTAGAAAGGCATTGATTATATCCTGAAGTAGCAGTCGACATTTAAGAGCACTATACTAAATAGCAGTATATTGATTCACTTAAATGAACCTTCCAATGTGCATATATTGATAGGGTGATGCATGATGAGGGATAGACTGCATGTACGGTATACAGAGCTGTGAAGTCTTAGCCAGCCTTCAGGAGCGGCCCGGGTTAATGGTCAGGGGTCACAGTGTGTGGCTGTGTGTACCTCCCAATGATGAATAACTACTGTTGAAAGGTACTGTCCCCTTGCATTGCCAGTTTAATTTCTACAGTGCTTCACAAGCAGGAAAGTGACACTATTATCAGAATGGACGACTGAACACCACAGATAATTGGATGGACTGTTTCTTCTGTCTTTGATAAGCCTACTGGACTTTTGATAAGCCTGCTGGACTTTTGATCAGGCCTACTGGACTTTTGATAAGCCTACTGGACTTTTGACTAGGCCTGCTGGACTTTTGACTGGGCCTATCTGGACTTTTTACTAGGCCTATCCACTCTCCGGAATCTGTTGGGTGCTGGATGCTGGGTGCCGTTTGGGTTTGAACGGTCCTGAAACGCTAATTAGTGAGATGATTTCGACCACTCAGCAAAAAAAACACCACTCTGACTCGTTCTAATAAGTATAAAATGTTTTAATTTGCAGAATTGGAGAACAAGTTCAATCGCAAGATGTGCAAAATCCACCTCATGGAGCGGTTCTCAGGGGCTTCGTTACAGAGGGATTCTGAGACGTTTCACTGTGAACTCCTCATGTAGCTGCCCCCCCAATGTGTCTGCAGCTCCGGCAGCGATTCATGTTGGTGGGAAAAGGCCAGGTCAGGCTCTCAGACAGCTGGGATGGGATCTCTGAGGCACGGAGAGTCCCAGACACTTTATAGAGCTAGAGTAGCACAGAAGTCACAAATGAGCCAGTACGAGCCAGGATTATATGAGGACGTCGTTCTCAAACCGTTTACAAAGGGGATCGCCATCTGTCTCCCTGGAGCCGAGGTTGTACGTTTAATAGCGAGGTCCTGGGCCTACACCACGTATATCCATCTGTACTCCGTGTAATTATCCAGGTTGGTCATTACAACATCCCTAGGCAAAAGTCGGAACTAATGTAACAGGAGTTTATCAGGCTCTCGGGTGTCTATCCTGCCAATTGGTAGAAACATCCTTATCTCTGGACCAATCGGACCAAGTACCAATAGTTGTACCTTTTAACCGAATGAACTCAACAAGATTGATACACTGCAAAACCACCCAGCGAATGTTAGAGCTTGGACGGCCAAACACTTTACAGCTGAATGCAGACAAAACAGATGTTCTGGAAATGGTCCCGATCGCGGTCCACACAAACACAGCAAGACCTTGGCCCACCCATCCTCCCCATCAAGCATACAGAATAGATCAAGGGTTTATATTTGATCCCTTCTTAAATGTTGAGCATCGCACTAAAGAGTTAGCCTATTCAGTAATTTATCAGTTGAGGAACATATTGAATATGTGGAGAGAATAATCACACAGTAATCATGGATACATCCTATATACTGTAATATATTATCATCTAACAATGAGAAAAAAATAATCCAAGTAATCCAAAAATATTTTTTACAAAATTCAGCAAAAAAAGGTTTGAATACCAAAATCGGGCAAACGTGGGCTTTTATGGCCAATCTTGTATGGATGAAGGTTTTATGGTTCTGGCTGAGATCTTGCTTTTATATGCATCCAATAACAATTGTAATTCCTGGTAACTTTTTATATTGAACGTTGCATGATCCAACGGTTCTACCTGCTGTCTTGGTCATTATTTAAAATTGTCTATCCTATTTTATGCTCTTCTATATTTTATTTTATTTTGAAGTCTCGGTGACATCATATTCTGTCTTAACTAGACCTTCCTATACCCCCTGATCAGGATGGACACTCATTCTTGTTGGTTGAATTTAGGCTTCAACTCTAATGATTTATTCATGGAAAGCACCTTGTGTGTCTGCTTGAAAAGCTTAGTGTTGGTTTACTCCTGCAGCTGCTAGTCAGGAAACAACGGTTTCTACTTGACCTGTACACCTTGCGCAACTGTGCCTTTTATAAACCCATGTGAAACCAAGTCTGTAAACAAGAGATGAGATAGTAAATTGCTACTCTCTGAAACTGTCAGCTGATTTGTTGCCCCAGTAGAAAAGGCTCCTGGATATACCAGTCATAGATAAAAAGCACTCAATGGCTACCCTGGCCTTTGCTGCACTGCCAAAATCAATAAAGACCTATTTTTCAATGCCTTTCTTTCAAATGGTTAGCTTCCTCATCGTGAATACTCTGACTTGCGGTTTGTGGCAGTGGTAATGTGGTCTTTAAAAACGTGCCGATCTGCTGTTTCATGTCTTCTGCTCATTTTCCTGTCAAGCTCATACTTTGGGTTAAGCTGCAGCTCTCCTCATCCTGGCTCATAAAAGGCCTGCTTCCTTATCTGCACATTCTGTTATTTAGCACAGGCAATACTGACGAAGTCAGACTGCATTTGGTGCAAAATAATAACAAAAAAACATTTTAAGGCTTGGATTCGATAAATATAATTTGCTGTAATTAATCTTAATGAGGCACATTTTCCCCAAAGCGTTGTCATCAATCATCATCATCAAAGTAAAGTAAAGTAAATCAATGAACACAAAGAAAGAAAATAATTGAAAGACATTAATATTCTTAATTGTATCTAATGTACTGTAATCAGACTCTCCTGGGAAGCGAGCCAGAGTCATTTCCATCAAACATTAAAGGTATTGTAGGGAAGATTTAAGGGCTATTATTTGGGTGTTATTTGTGAGCAACAGAGCAGCTTTTGGTGAGTAAGATGTTCATTTCAAGTTGTCCGTCTGCCTCTGTATATGACCACTTCACTTTTAGACCGGTCCCAGCTCAATTCTAACCAATCAGGGCATCTTTTCTGTGATTGGTTTGGGGAACCCATCTGGGCTGTCAAACACTGGTGTGTAAAAGTCAACACTTCTCAATTGGTGGAGAAACGTAGGGAGGGAGCAGAGTGAGAGGAGTTTAGTCTCTCTCTCGTTCTCTTGGTGATGGCCGGGGGCAGGGCGTCATTCTGTTTACCCCACAGTGGACTGCTGTCACTGATTATCTGTGATGCTCCGTCTGTCCACGAGACAGACGGGTGTTGAAACATACTGTCGTCCTCTCGAAGCATCAACCCAGATGGTGAGTGGGTGGTCCTGGAGGGGAGTGCTGCTGCTCTTGAGATGCAGTGAAGGCAGATCCGGGCTCCACGCTGGTAGGGGCGGTAAGGCAGGTCTGGTCTCTGTTGCTGTAGTGCTGCCGCCTGACCTCTGGCCTGGCAGTGTTCAGACTTGTGTGTCGCAGCCCCTCCCTGTGTCTGCTGAGTGTATAACTTACTCTCCCATTTAGGCTGATGGAGAATGTACTCAGGCTTCTCCTGAGGCCCTATAGTTGGGCTTGGAGCACACTGACCAGCTCTGAAGTATGCCTGGGGCCCCCACCATGAGGGCCGCCCGCTTCTTCTTTGGTGGTACCTGACTGGGTTTTTTTTGCTTAAGCCTTCCGGGAAAGGCATCACATTATGGTTATGGATCCTTGGGCGATCAGACACGATATGGATGACTTTTTTTAATCTCAGCAGGAAAATAATAGGCATAGTGTATCATTTTGTAGCTGGGCCGTTCAGAGCTTCAGCCCCTCGGGTCTTGAGGTTGGCGTATGGCCGAGGTCTAAAGGCCGGAAGTCCGAGGGCAAGTTTACCCCAATAGGACTTTTGCTTTTAGGTGCAGTGCCAAGCACAAAGCATTTAAGGTGCAACATTTCTGGTATGAAAACCAGTGCAGGGATGCTTAAGTGCCTCATGGACACGTGGTTCTGACTGGTGACGTGGTTCTGGTGACGTGGTTCTGACTGATGACGTGGTTCTGGTGACGTGGTTCTGACTGGACGTGGTTCAGACTGACGTGGTTCAGACTGGTGACGTGGTTCAGACTGGTGATGTAGTTCCCAGAATAGTTTCAGTCCGGGGCGACCAAAGCTGCAGCCCCGAATGTTTTATGAATAGCCCAGATCTAAAATACATTAAATTAAATATTTATATATATTATTTTTTTTATAAGATCCTAAATAATTAGCAGCGGATCTACTCCTCTGTCATCCTGATCATGAAAGAACATGCAACATCATGAAAGAAGCTGTCAATAAATGTTTAATGAAAGCAGTTCATGCTTATACTAATTTCTACTCTCCACAACCACATATTTCATAAGTCAGCTGGAGAGTAAACAACCGTTTTTGAGGAACACATTTCAAGTCTTCATTGATTAAGACCTTAGATCCTAGCCACGCCCCTGGTTGAGCTTCAGTCCGTGGTTGTAGGACTGGTTAAATATCGGCCGGGCAGTGGAGGGGGCCATTCAAATCTGAGAGTAATCTGCCAAAGTGGAAACTGGTACCGGGAACGAGTGCTTTATCGTGGCCTCCAGGCTGCGTTTCATCATCCGCTGTTTAATGCGGATACTTTGCTAACGCCGAAGGGCCTGTGGTCTAACTCATACAGGCCCAGTGTAGTGATGGAAGCGGTATTTTCCCGGTCTTGGGATACCATTTGCCCTCTGGCAGTACCGTCCAGCAGCCTTGAGTCAGCAAATCGGTTGTACAGTGTGGTAGAGAGGAACACAAAGTTTAAAAGGACCAGATTTTTTAGATTTATTGCTCAATCATCTCGACAATCATTCATCTCTACAATCCAGTGTTTACTTGTACTGTGGTATGTGACTATAGGATGTTTTTGTTAACCTGGCAAGATGCAGTTGTGTTTCAACTGTTTTGTTTTGGATGCCGACTTTCTCTCAAAGTGTGAGAGCCAACTTTTAGTTAGTCGAACAGGGAATCAGCCTCAAAAACAAATGTCTCCAAAACATGCGTGTAATGAAGGACGCACAACCAGTTATCATAATCCCCTCATCCGCAAACTGCCATTTGCTTCACTATATTACATTTTGATTTAAAAGCAATGTTGGGTGGCGTTGTATTCAATACAAAATATAATTTTAAACCATTGCTCATGATGATGTTACAAAAGTATAACAAATGGGACCTTGCTATGGGCGTTAAACTCCCCCTCCTTCCTACTAGTCTTTCACTAAAACACATTTGGAAGGCCACACAGTGTTTTTTTTTTCCATGGGATTATATACTATTTGTTCAACAATTAGAAATTTGATTGGACAAGAGGCATTCCATTAGTGCTGATATAGGGTATATCAGCACTGGGACTTTTAACTATAAATGTATCACTTCGCTTTGCAGGTGTTCTAATAACCGTTAATGTTATTAACGATCTTTATGTAACTTAGCAACAAACTTTGCAGCCCAAAAATGAACATGTTTCCAGACATAACATTTTAGTTGAATTACAAATGGTCGTCAGAAGAGGACGAAGGGAAGGAAAGAAGCCTGGACACTTCAGCGCAAACCTCCAGGTGTGCTCACATGACATCAGCCGACCTCGACAAATAAGAGAAGAGCAATATTTAAGCTAACACTGTAAGGCAAACAACATGGGCTTTGAATTGCTTTCAGACCTGACTAAGTCTCAAAAAAATATATATAATATTCTCTATATAACATCAACATTCAGTCCGTTAAGAAGACAGAGCTGAATCCCACATGCCACCAAAGCGACTGTCAACAGACTCTTATTTCACTGGTTGCACAATAAATGGAAACATACAGATAAATGTACATGATACGAAGTAAGCTAGCTGGTCTGAGTAACGTGTAGACCTATACAAAGTAGCAAGCTAGTGTGTTTATGTGTTGCTTGGCAACAGTTCAGTCCCAGTCCAGTTAAGGACCTATTTGTGTTGGTGGAGCCAAATAAATCATTAAATAAACAAACAAATCATAATCTGTTGTTGCTTATTACTGTTAACTAATAAATGGTGCTTGTAGAACTGTTGTATAAAAAAATACTGGCTCGAGGTCGTGCTGTTGTTATTATCTTCGGCACTCATGGCCTGGTACCTACGAATCACAGCTGTGCTGTGATACAGCACTCCCTCTCGTGTGATATTGCTTCATTAAAAGATACTTCCACACTTCCATAAATTCCATACATTTCACCTTTAACTGAGTTAGGTTGCTTTCAGAAGGTAGACTCAATGCTGCTCCAATCAGAGACAGAGGTTAAGTATGATTCTAGGATTTTTTCTTTTTCTAACAAAAAGCATAGTTTTGAGAATAATAACTGCTCCATTTAAATGGCAAAATGTGCATGCAGAGGACTCGATGTAACATTTTTTAAATCATTGTACAAATGGTTGCCACCCATTGCAGTTAATAACATGGACCATTAGACCTATCAACACGTAATGTATTCCATGCCTGGCAGATTTATTTGTTTAATGACACTGTTTGCTGTAGTGTGAGCAGTGCGATCCCAGGAGGGTTGAATAATAGTGGATCACCAGCAGATATACTTACCCTAACCCTAACCTCCCATTTTTGTGAACAAACCAGTACCTACTCTTTTCCTTTGATATTTTCCTTTGTTTTCCCTCTTTTCCTCATTTCCATCCCTACATGTCCTTTGTGTATTCTCTGAAGTAGATCTTACACTCTTTGGAGCCCCCAGCCAGTAGCCTCCTCTTGCTGTACCGAGCTCTGATCTTATTTGAAGAACTTCGACCACAACCCCTTGGGCCAATCAGGGTGGTGTTCCTTACTGTTGGCCCCTCTTAGTCTTTAGCTGTTTTTAGCATCTGATACTGGTAGTTATTATGTTTACATGAGCTACCACTTCCTCATCAGAGGAACTCGTGTCTATCTGTCTGTTCGCTGGACGGTGCATCAGCGAACACAATGTGTTTCCCTGGTGTGTATATGAGATCAAAGTCATATCTTTGAAGTTTAGCATGAGTCGCTGAATTCATGGCGACGATTCGTTGAGAGTTTCTTGATGATGGGTATCAAAGGATGATGATCAGTCTCTACTTGGGACATAGGGAGGCCATATACATAGCAGTGGAACTATAGCAGTCCACAGTCCTAGTGAGATTTGAGTCTTCTTTCTGGGATCTTTGTAAGCGAGCGCAGGAGTAGTTCTCAGGGATATATTTACAACATTCAATCTTTTCTCATGTTTGTTAGATGTTTGGTTATTTTATAATCAAGTTTATTATTCTGATAACTCTTGAGTCTCCTTTCTTGTCCGTGGAACAAGGCATGCTCAGTACGAAGTTTAACTAGATTTTTGGCTCTGTCTACTCCAGCCCAATTGTGATTATCTCTTCGGCACTCGGTCTACGGCCTCGTACCTATGACCGAATCACAGCCGTGCTGATATTCAGTACAGCAGCACTCCCTCTCGTGGGATATTACTTAATTAAAACATACTTATGCACGTTATATTCCATTTATTCCGAGTCAGTTCCGCTACATGCAACAAAATTCCATATATTTCAACTTTAACTGAGTTAGGTTGCTTTCAGAAGGTGTACTCAAGGCTGCTCCAATCAGAGACAGGAGTTAAGTATGATTACACTCTTAACTGGACCCCAAAATGACTTAACTTGATTCCATCAGGCCATTCCCCTTGCCCTCAGTCTCCATGAAATGGCTCAATTTGGACCCCCATAGAATCATATCATCAAGGTTGCATCTCCAGGGTCAAAAATGATATTTTGATCAACACAGACCCTTGAATTGACCAATCCTATGGGTTCCTCAGCATTTATGTCATGACTTCTAGTCGATAAATCTGGTCCGATTCCTTTGGAGACGTTCTTTCAGGAGCTGGACTCCTGCTAGTAGCATAGACCCCATGCTTAGCATCTTCCTTCAGCTGATATGTGTGTCGTAAGGATCCTAGCCCTCTCAAAACAAAGTATGCTCATTTATTGAGTCAACTGAACTATTATATTTACCGACTGCTCAAAGTTTATGGAATTAAGCCTCTTCGCCAGCCCTAGTTTCTCAGATGATATCCGTCAATGATTTACAGCCCTGATGTTTTCCACAAAATAACTGTACACTTTTTCTCTTACTTATTTCAAGCCAGAGACTTGAATTTAGACTTTTTTTATTGTAATCTGACCTTGGAACAGTGACCTGTACTTGATGTCTTCTTTCATAATCTGACTTTGGAACAGTACAGGGTTTAGCAGAGAATGCCAACGCAAGTCACTGCATCAGGGACAGCCCCCCGCCGGCCTCCACTCGGCCTCTGGTCTGCCTCCAGCCGGCCCCCAACCAGTCTCCATTTGGCCTCCAGTCTGCCTCCTGCCAGCTTTCCCTCAGCCTCCAGACAGCCTCCACTCGGCCTCCACTCAGCCTCCAGACAGCCTCCCGGCGGACTTGGTTTTTTTTCCATCTTTTGTTTTCAGTTTTTTTTTTATCCTTTGATCTTTTGAAATGGACAGAGGGTCAAAGATGCCTTCCAGTGCGAAGAAAATGGTGCAATGATGCCCGCTTTGCCATGCAACATGCTCAATACATTGGTCTCCTGTTGCCTCAAGTAGAGGCCGATCAATTAGTTTGCAACAACGTTAACAATACATAGTCACCCTCTCTGCTGATGCTGCCTCCCTGTGCTATTAAGGGCTAAATGCGCGGCGCAGCACGTATGTCCCCTTTTACAAACTGCCAATCTCGAGCCAATGTTCTATTACCGGTAGACGTCTAGATTTCTACCTTTGAAAACAAATCTCTCAGCCAAGTGTGAGGCACATATCTCAAGACGATCGGAGTGCAATCAAGTTAAGAAGGCTGTCCATGGTTGTGCACTCGGTAATAACAAGTGATTGAAAGCTGTTGTGTCTTGCCTGACCTGTGTCTTTGTGAATCAACATTCTGACTCAGACGGCAGCCAGACGTCACTCCTCGTTTGCTATTATCATTAACCTTGGCCATAACCCCCAAAGAACACAACCATCTGGAGATATCTTGACTATGCTACGCATACATTACAATGGTTTGTTTTTAATCCACTGCAATGATGAGTGCAAACGAAGCAGAATCAAGCAGTGCTAATGACACTTATTGCACCTTTGGAAGAACATGTCTGAACTCTCCCGCAAGTCAAACACGGTCAGAACGCCGGCAATCCAAAATGGAAGTGTACGCAGAAGTGCTTTTATGGGTCACAACTAAAGTGTGAGATGAACTAGCCAAGAATATGAAGCCAGCGATGGTTGTGGTTCCTTCTGTGTGGCTAATGAGGCCCGCTGCTAAATGCCTATTAATGGACGGTCTGTCATGATTAGTATATGATAGCGACATGCCTCTCCCTTACTTCACGCTGGTCATTGGAGTGCAACAGCAGCACTCTGCTCATTACCATCAATCAATCTGATGCCCGCTTTATTTATTTTTATTTATGAAAATCAGGCACAGAAACTGTAAATATAGAAAAGTGTATTTTCTGATGTGCTTGACTTGTGGGGGAGTTGGAATAATATTACATTAATTCCACATTTTTTAGACAGCGGGGTCACACTGTTATATTACTGCAGATTATCCACACTGCAGGTGTGTGTGTGTGTGCGCGTGTGTGTGTGTGTGCGCGTGTGTGTGTGTGTGTTGTGCATCTCTTCATTTGGCTTCCGCGTGGCGTCAACATTAATTTCCAATCCTTCTCCCTTGAGTTCAGTCAGTGGATTAGTAAGTGGATTTGCAACCACCAATTATTTATGTCTTGCAAAATAGTGGTCCTTCCTGAAGATCTAAACCAGGACTCACTATAGTCGTGTCTAGTGAAGATTTAAACCAGGACTCACTATAGTCACGTCTAGTGAAGATCTGAACCAGGACTCACTATAGTCGTGTAGTGAAGATTTAAACCTGGATTCACTATGTTGGTGTCTTCTGATGGCTCCTGAAGATCTAAGGTCTCTTTAGGTGGCGTTCCTTCATGGAACTCCCTCAGAACCTTCAAAGAGCACTTGAAAATTGAGTTCCATGACAAAATGATCTTCCAATCCTTTCTTCTGTCTCATGGTGATATCAGATTGCACTCTGTTTTAGCTGTTCTTTAATTTCTGCTTCATGTTGAATACTTTCATCTTCCATTTATGGAGCTAATAGCACCGGGCCCAGATCAAGCCATGTCGTGGGCAACACATATTTGGATAAATCCACTGGCACATAACACATATGACGGGTAATAGTATTTCTGTATAACATTTGCAAACCCAAAGTACAACTTGTTGCTGGAAAATAACTGCTCTACCTGATGTCATTACAGGAGTTACTTTATTCACATATTTAACTCTTTCCTACTCCAACGCTGTTTTCATTGCAGCTTGTATTTCCATTTTATTTCACTCTTTTGCTTCCCATACGCAGTGTTATGGCCCAGTTATACAACTGACTCAATGCTCAGACCTGTAATCCGATAAAAAGTACACGGCTCTTTGTGATGTGTAACGTGAACTGCAGCACACACACGCACGCGCACGCACACGCACGCACACGCACACACGCACACACACACACTGTAATGTAATGAAAAAAGTGGTGCCTGTTCTGAAGGTGAAAAACAGCTGAGTTTACTCTAATGGCCGCATGCATCTTTGCAAAAGTGCTCTCTAGTAGTTGGTGTACTGTCTTTACCTGTTTCCATGGCCAATTCTAGATTCTCATATCTGAAAATATACAATGCCGATCAGTGTCTCTGATGGGCCTCCGACGGTCTCCGGAGTAAGTCAGCAGGTGGGGACACAGCAGGCCCCTGGAGTCCCTGTAGTCAGCAGGTGGGGACACATCTGGCCCCTGGAGTCCCTGTAGTCAGCCAGAGGGGACACATCTGGCCCCTGGAGTCCCTGGAGTCAGCCAGAGGGGACACATCTGGCCCCTGAAGTCCCTGTAGTCAGCCAGTGGGGACACAGCTGGCCCCTGGAGTCCCTGTAGTCAGCCAGTGGGGACACAGCTGGCCCCTGGAGTCCCTGGAGTCAGCCAGTGGGGACACAGCTGGCCCCTGGGGTCAGCCAGTGGGGACACAGCTGGCTTCTGGAGTGGCTGCTAGGGGGGGAAAACGTCTGGCCCCTGGAGTGGCTGTGAGGGGGGGAAACGTCTGGCCCCTGGAGTGGGTGTAGTTAGCAGATTGGGAGAAGGGACAGCACACGTCCAGTAGTGATAGGGGTAGAATGAGCAGAGAGGATGTGGCCAAAATAAACTCTAGACATGTTGTCTCAGTACAGCAGCAACAAATGTCAAACACTCTCTCGTCGCTAACATGAGTGTCTGAAAGTGGGTGGCCTATAAAAAACTCGAGTCTATGTTACTAACCCATTCCCACTCAAGCCTCCCACTCCTGTTTCTATCTGTTGCCCTACTGCACCATGACTAGGGCATGCACATCACGTTTCCAAGCTGGGGACAGACAGAGAAAACCTCCCGAATGCATATAGCTATGGGCACTAGCTTGCACTTGTGTCTTTCTAAGTTGAACCGGGACAACGTCTCCAACATCTCCAATGCACGCGTCTTTAATGAGTGGGAATAAAGAGGTTTAAGCATGGGTTGATTGCAATAGGCTGATTGCTCTCATTTTGCTGTTTCCAACCATATTACATATGGAAAAACATATAATTGTAATATGTATTCACCCCATGTTTGACCAATCATATCATTTGTCACTTCAGATCCCCATGTAGGATTTCATCATTATTAAAATAAATGGCAGAAAACCAAATTGTGTGCACGTGTACACCGTGTGTATGTAGGTCTAAAAAGTGAACGTATGTCCAAACAGGTATATGTAGGTCAAAACAGTGTATGTAGGTCTAAACAGTATAATGTAGGTCTAAACAGTGTATATACAGTAGGTCTAAAGAGTATATGTAGGTCCCAACAGTATATCTAGGTCCAAACAGTGTATGTAGGTCTAAACAGAGTGTATGTAGGTCTGAAAACAGTGTGTATGTTTATATGCATGGGTTGATTGGTGGCCTGGTGCTCCTGGCCTACATCCACTGTCCGTAGGGGAAGGCTGGTTAGGGGGAGTAAAGAGAAGTGTGTGGACGTCAAAGAAATCACAAACAAACGAATGAAACCATTAGTTGTTGTTGCTGTTTATTCCACAGAGTTCAAGAATGCCTCTCAGTCGGCCTCTGCCGCCTCAGCCTCGTGGGCTTTCCGTTCCTCTCCATCTGACCGAGCAGAAGGCTTGCTGTACGTTCACAAACCCCTTCCACTCTGTCACGTCAGTAGGCCTGCTGTCAGCCGCCCGGCAGGAGCCAGCCGACTGCGACCCGTTTAGCATTGGTCAGCACCTCCTGCACCTCCAGCCTTAGACTGCAGCCATCACGGCTCTAGAAGCTTCTCTTTCAACAACCAAAGCAAACAGATTGTACCAAAGCCTTTTGATCCAGAGTTGGATATGTGTGTGAGAGATATGTCGTTAAAACTGTAAATGTGGAAAAAAAAAAAGGAAAAATAATAGAAGACATCTATGAATAGCATAACTCAAACCTGAAATATATTGACATAACCACCATGGAGCCGTCATGTATGAAATGGAATATTATGGAAAATACTTTAAAGAGAGTTGGAAGCTTCAGTGACGCACTAGGGTTTGCTGGTGGTATTGATCTGGCTCCCTGCTGGGTCAATAACGAATAATGAAGTTACCAACTCCATTTCTGTGTCAATTTACCTTAACAATAGATTGGGCCCTATTGTTGTCTCAAGGATGTTTCCGTGGATACATTTACATGTTTCACCGTGGCGCAGATGTCTCCCCGAGCAGGTGATCAATACTGCGCCGTGTTCCTCAGAATCATAATGAAGGCTCAGGAGGCAGCACCCCTCTCTTTGTCCCAGCAGGGGGGCCTTTGTACCTGATCTGCTGACTGGGCCCCATCGGTTTAAAAAAAGAACCGGGGTAAAAAAGAAAACCAATCTCTGTGTCAAAGCAACGGGGAAACTTAATGCAAATCGAAATGTTGTTCTGTGTATAATGTAGAGACGGCATGCCGCGTATGGTAAACAGCAGGCTGTGAATGCAGGGAATATCTCATCAGCAGTTTGGTCGTCAGCGCTCCGGCTCTCAGGCTTTTAAGTCACAGAAGTTTGTGTTCCTTTACTTTGTTGAAGTCACAGCCAGACTTCAGAGCCGGAGCCGGGGGTACGAGATGAAGCCCTTCCATGGTCCCTCTCGTAGCACCACCTCAGGAAACAGATCCCTAGACAGGCAGGAGTAGCGACGGCCATTGGCGGCTCCCCCCGCCGCAGTGCGTCGACTGAGGGCGGTGGCGTGTGATGTGTGATGGAGGGGGGGGAGGGAGCATGTATCCCGGTGCTGGGTAGTGGTGGCGGTAATGATGCTGTAATTATATATGGCGTGTGAGGGTGGCAGTGGAAGAGTCGTTAATGCAGCGCTGGGGGAAACCTCATCAGGCTGATGCACCAGCAGACAGTTTCATTAAAGGCTATCGGCACCCATCGACCAGGACAGCTTTGAGGTGTTTAAAAATACATACTGGGTGCCGGGTCCGGACCGCCTGCCCACTCCCCTCCACGCTCAGCCTCCCCCTGCTCACACACGCGCACGCACACACACACACGCACGCACGCACGCACCCCCCTGCGTCCTAGCAGCTAATCAGCTGGGATGAGCATCTTGCTGTCCATCTCCAGCTACCTCATTAGTGTGGGGCTTGCTTCTAATTTCTTCTGCATTCAAGGCACCCTAATGAATATGTTCGCTATTGATTGCTAGATAATGTATGAGCGGTTTGAGGTCAGATAGAAAAACACAATGGGGTTTTACACTAGAATGAGAACGTCTTGGAGGATTCAACGTATGACTGATACACAGGCAAAATGTGATTAACTACTTCTCAAATGAACGGATCAGAATATGGTCTATATATTTAATGTTTTCACTTTTAAGCATAGATAAAGCTTAATTTTATCTATTCCAATATTAATTTTGTTCAGTTTATTCTGATTAGTTTGTTATGTTTACAAAGGTCTTGTTACCACAAGCTAGGTTTCTGTAACATTTGCAGAATGCTTCTTGTGAACGCTCCTCTCATCTCTCTAACCTTTAAATGCAATGTTCCCTTGACATGTAGCCATGTAGAATACAGATAGTAGTACATTAACGGGACAAACCTAACATGTTGTGTTCAGAAGTTGACCCGTAACCTTCTTAGTGCATTGGGAATTAAGATGATATTTATCTTAGTATTATATCAAATTGGATATTTTTGGGGGCAGAATATTTGAGTGTGTTAAGCTGTCAAAATTCTGAGTTCTATTAATTAGACAGAATTCCAGGATTAGCTATATTAATATATAATCTATTATAGAAATATCTAATTTTAACCTATTCAATTATAGGGGAAAAATCATAAAATGTTTCATGAATAATAGAAAAAAAAATTGAACAAAG
>OOFH01049705.1:0-18686 GCA_900323355.1 Merlangius merlangus
AGAGGGCCACTAACTCTTTCATTTACACTACTACCCGCCCCCCATTAAAAAAAAACAAACAAACAAGGGATATAAATAAAAACATTGCACTACACTGTGGCAGCAGATGACCATGCTGTTCTCTGATTCACCTCCTGAATTGTGGAGCTGTTCTTGCCTGTTCATGTAATCACGTCTCATTAACAGTAAATAGGCCTACTGCATGTTAGGTTGTAAAATAAAACATGCAGCCATTCTGCAGTATATTTAAACCTTATACACTTTGGTAATGGCTGTCTCACCCTATGATTGGTGTATCAAATCTTATTGATTTTTTTGACTAATTTTAAGGGGGAACTTCAAATATAAAGTCTAATATATGTTTGACCAATATATTTTCTTGCGTACTTACAAAGCTATAGGTCTCCTTATCTCAATTAAACCACTTTACGGCTCTTTCTGGAACAAACCTCTGAGCAGTGTAACTTATTTTTCTAGATTTTGAAATAATAATAATATAAAATCATGATGTGGGTTAAATATTCATTGTAACCTATATTATTGATTAACCCTGTCAGGTGATATATGATGAGACACAGATTTACAAAGTCAAATGGCTTTATTGATCCATAGTTGATGAAAAACAATTTAAATACAAAACAATTCTTGTCAATGCTGCAAATCCCTATTATTTCCTTCTTGCATATTTCTTTTTTTTTTTATCATAGAAAGAACAGGAACCAATCCGTCCAGCAGAACCAGCGTCATAAAAAAATTGACATTTAATCTCTAGATAATTATATTGAGTAAATAAGATTAATGTGAACAATTTTGACAAAACCTAAGCAATCAAGAATGCTAAAGACAAAAAGAAGAAGAAGAGGAAGAAGAAGAAAGGAATTCAAACAAAAAAAAGAAAGCCAAAATCAGATGTCCTGCGTGAATAATAAATTGAGTATTCGCCAAGTTAAATCAATTTCAAGTATCTCCATTCAGATAGAATACAGGTAAGAGTATGATATATGGAATATAAAAAAGTCCCATACATGTCCCGCATGCATGCTTGGTGATTCTTCAGGTAGACGCATGATTCCTTTTTTCAATTGAACGATAAGAGTTGCAACTCGATCCACCTTATTATAATTATATTGTATGGTCTATAGATAAAGTCATAAATGCGTTATTTTTTTGTACAGACGTTTTATAGGCAACCGTTTACAGGGGGCGCCTAGGGAAAATAGGCCAGGGCTGCAAAAAGTTCACTCACATCAGATACTCGGGCGAGGAAGGGTTGTCGCTGGTCGACCCCGTTTCGTGGTAGCCGTTCGCACAAGTCAGTTTCTCGCATTTTAGTTTATAGGCGTCCCTCTCGCGGGCCAATCGATTGAGTTCGTGCTTCAGCTGCTCCACTTGCGAGGCCAGGCTGGTCTTCTCGTGCTCCAGGACGTGTTTCTGCTGAACACGCTTGAAGCGGCACGACTGGGCATACCCTCTGTTTTTCAGGGTCCGACGCTTTTGCTTGAGACGCATGACCTCGTCTTTGGTCATCCCTCGGATGTGTCTGTTCAGCTCCCTGACGGACATGGACACTAGTTGATCGTCCGAGAACTGCATGTCGCCGTTGGACCTTCTGTCGTGGCGACTGCTGCTGTGGTGGAGGTGGTGCGCGCCCAGGACCATGTCCTGGGACTCTGGCGAATGGGGAGCCGAGCTCTCGACGTCCTCCCCCGGATAGTGGCACTGTGTGTTAGCCAAACCTTGCATCTCGGCGTGGCCCACCAGGGCGTCCGGCTGACGGAGGTGTCCGGGGTAATGCGGGACGTGCTCGTTCATTTGTCCGTAGCCCTCGAATTCAGCGGGGAAGGGGGGCTGGTGGCCGTGGGGCGCAGATGGATTGGCCTGCACCGTTGTGCCAATGAGGGCGTCCATGGCGTCCTCGGGTGTCAGACCAAAAGACTGAGGATACATTTGCTGAGAGTAACCTCCGTTGTTAGACATCCAAAACTGTTCACCGCCCGGGTTGTTCCTCTGCTCGTTGGGGTTGAGGTTGGGCGACGAGGGGACCGAATTGGAAGGTGTGCTGCCCGGAGTGGTGGAGGCAGATTCTGGTCTTTGAAGTTGATTGCACGGTCCAATAAATGAACGATCCCCCCCATGCATTGTCTCCTTCTTGACGCCGAACTTCATCGAACTAACGGCTAAGTCGAATTCGCTGACAAAATCCATCGGGGTTTTCTGAAGTCCCAAATGCAAATGCGCATCGGCTGACATATTCATTGCAAGCTTGCTTTTTTTTCCGCCCGGAGTTCCGAATACCCACAGTTCTGTAATGCAGTAAACACGCAATGCTTTAGAATGAAGTTCCAAAAAAGATATATCGCAATATGTCTACAAATAAAAAAAAACATGCGTAAGGGGTTCCACCTTACCAACTAGTGGGTCATCTGTACTGTAAGCGATGGGCTTTTCGGGGGGTAAAGTTAGTCCACGGAAATCTCAAAGAGCACAATCGTGCGCGTGCTACCTCTGCCTTTTCGCGTGAAGCGCACTTTCTTCATAAAGCTGCATTGACGTGACGTCAGGCGTTGTAGACTACACCTCCGAGCTCTTCTCCAATGAGACCACGCACAGGGCATTTGCATAAAAGCTGATGCGAGAGTATTTTCAGACCCTTAACATGTGATGGTGAGAATATCGACTAAATCCCAGTCGAACCCCATAGGCTGGTCTGCTGCCATAATCCTTTGTCGATATTCGTGGTTTTACCTTTTGGCATATCTAAGCCTATGTTATATTATCTTTGTGCAATTTAATCAGTCGATGTTGTTTTGCTGTACACTTTTCAAAACGTATCTGTCTCAAAACGTCAAATGTGATCCCAGTATCCTAATTTGCTTGTTTGTATACAGTAGCCTACATATTTTTCTGCTTTACCACAACCTCATAGCCCGGCATTCACTATGCCTACTAGGCTCGTTCACAATGACTTAGGTAGCTGAATTTGCTTGTCTGACCTTCTTAAAAATCCCATGTGTAAAATAGTCTTAATTTATGCATTAGTCTGTAATTTTTACTTCCTTAAATAATGTGAAAAACAATTCGCTAACACGTGTAGGTTCCTTTGTGATTGCGCAAAAAAGGACCACTACTGACACCCTGTGGTGTTGACCATAACTGCTGCTATGAAACAAAGAGCTTACACAAAAGGGCTAAAATATTTCCCAATATTCACCTCCCTATCATTCCCTTACCCCCTCCCCTGCCTCCTATAGCCACCCCTCCTCCAGCTCCTTTCAGCTCTAACTTGCTGTATACACAACAAATTTCTCCCACATGAGATTTTCAATGACTATTTGGTAAACATAGCTGGCCATAAAGAGAAGCCAAGAGACATGGATCATGTAAGCAGTAATAGGAGAAAAACCATGGTTCGACTACACAAGGCTGAGGTGATGATTGCTGGAGAGCAACTCAGGTATGGGGCGAAGGAAGAGGAAAAAATTGTATGACCCTAAGTTAGGCATTACTTTGTGTATCTAATATCAGAATATGGCTTGCTGAGGACGATCCAGGTTTGATCCTCTTTTTGGTGACTGAGGTGTCCAGATTAATGGTTAGTCGTTGCTGACAGTCTTTTTTAAAATCCAAGGTTGAGGCTCCACGATTGCAAGCTCGTTAAGGAACGGCGATACCATTTGCGCACGTACCCCAACTGCTTTGTGGCCCAAGAGCTCACAGACTGGCTTGTGGTTCACAAGGAGGCACCGGATCGTGCCACAGCAATCTGTCTCATGCAGCATCTTATGGACCATGACATTGTTCACCATGGTAAGCAGGAAGCACCCAGGTGATTCCTTGCTCAAGGTTACACTCATAGGAAATGGCCTTTAGGCCTCGCTGATAAGTAAAAAAAAAAATGCAAACACTGTAATTCAATGGAACAGAATAAAGCGATGTCAATTTGAAGGCTCATTGGGATTGTGTTTCTAATTTTCTCAGTGTGTGACAAGCGACCTGTGTTCAAGGATGCAAAACTTCTCTACCGTTTCCGCAAAGATGACGGCACGTTTCCCTTCAATAAAGAAGTGAAGGTCTTTATGCTGGGACAAAGATTGTATGAACAGTAAGAGCAGCTTCATTTGGCCAAGCAATCACTTTATTTGAGAGCAAAAATGCTTACGTTAAGACATTCCCCCGTGGATTCTGAAGGGAGAGTAAAGCTGCACACTTCTGTGCAAATGTAATGTTGAAAATGTTTAATGGATTGGTCTTAAAATTGGATTGTACACTTGCTTATTGTGCAAAATGTCCTCTGAAATAGATGATTACTTGTATCATTCCAAATGTAAAGCGATTTGTGTTCTTTAATGAAAGCCTCGGAATTTTGTATGTGTGTGTTTGGTTCCACAGCCTTATTGTAGCTAAGGACTCGGTCTTGCAGCAGAGAGAGAAGCACGGTGTTATATATCAGCGCTGCTTTCCTGGCTGCCATCTGATTGACTGGCTCCTTCAGAATGCTGAAGTGGAAAGCCGGAAACAAGGAGTGGAACTGTGCCGAGCTTTGCAAGAACATGGCATTGTCCAACATGGTAAGACCAGCTCATTACAGGAACATGACATAGGTTTAAATTTTATGACCAGGTCATTACATCATGGCATAGGTTAACAGTTTATAACCAGGTAATTTAATGGACTTGGCATCAGTTAACATGTTATGGTAAAGTCATTACAGGAACATGGCATAGGTTAAAATGTTATGACCAGGTCATCACAGGAACATGGCATAGGTTAAAATGTTATAACAAGGTCATTACAGGGACATGGCCTAGGATAAAATGTTATGACTAGGTCATTACAGGAACATGGCATAGGTTAACATGTTATGACCAGGTCATTACAGGAACAAGGCATAGGTTAAATTATTATTATCCCATAATAACTTTCAGTTAGTAATGTGTTTAAAAGGGAGTCATTTAGAACAGAGGGAAACAGCTTGTCCACTCCCTGATGAATACCATTAGGCCTCAAATGTGACGTGGTTCTCCTTTGTTCCCTTGCCATCCCTTCCTCCCTCTCACCCCCAGTGTTAAAGAAACACAACTTTTTCGACAGTGGATTACTCTATCAGTTCAGCATCAACTTCCGCAGGCGCCGGCGCCTGTCGGAACTGTTACATGACAATGAGCAAGACAATGAAGAAGGGCCTTCTGTGCCCACATTAGAGGACGTTCAGCCCGACAGTCCGTTTGTCCTGCATAAAACACACCAAGAGGACTACACCGGTTTCAATTCTGGTAAAATAAAGGATTTTGCATACAGATGAAACATGTTGAGAAATTATATAATAATTGATACGTGAAGTAAAATATTAAATAGTTTGTTTGGATTTTCACTAAGGTAATGATGGGAAACAGGTTATTTCCGGGCACCAAGGGAGCTTGAGTGGGCTTCTGGCCTCTGGATTTTGTCCCTTTGCCAATCTCTCCACAATCCCACCAGGGAGATATAATCCAAAATCAGGCAAGTATCTTACAGCTTCATATATTTCCTGCATATATACTCCAAACCTTGATAATAAAATGGTTCCTATTTGTCTTTGTAGTGCTGAGAAGAAACTTGACCTGCGAAGAGTTATTGTCACCTGGCGCACCATTCAGTAAAAGAGTGTTAACGGTAAGAGGTTAGTATTTAATGTGAAGGGTAATTACATTACTAGCAAAGAGTTAATTCAACAACCCTTAATTATGAATTAGCATGGCATTGACAGTTGCAAATACATTACTTTGGAACATTTGTCAGAAAAAGATCATACAGGCTACTAATCATTAGATCAGCCTCATATTAACTGTCACAGCAGATAGCCATTACATCCTGTTGACACAAATTACTTTCCTGTGTGTAGTTCTCTTAGACTCAAATCAAACGTGCTTGAATTCCAGAAAACAGAGTTAATTTACAAAAGTCAGTATTTTGCCAAACTTTCAACCTGCATGCATCACTCATTTAAATTGAGGTTATTCCACACTGACTTTTCTATACATTCATTTCAAGGTGATTGGGGATGCATTGGGCTGGGGCTTTGTTGTCAGAGGCATGGCCCCCTGTTATGTCCAGGCTGTCGACCCTGGGAGTCCAGCAGCAGCAGGTGGAGTTAAGGTTGTCCTACTTTGCTACTTTACTCCATGCCATTAAGTAGGCCATTCATTAAGGAAATATTTTATGTATTTTATCATCTTAGATTTTATTGTATGTATTTGTAAATGTCATCCTTTTTTGGGTTTGTTGCAAGATTCGACAGTTTATCTGTCAGGTGAATGGAGAGTGTGTACTCAACCTGGATTATCGGACGGTATCTCGGCTAGTGATGACAGGACCGCGTACTGTTGTGTTGGAAGTTATGGAGCCCCTGGAGTGAAAAAATCTGCAATGAATATTCAATGTTTTGTATCTTCTATTTAGATAGCTGAACGCGAACCCTTAATTGTACTACTCTTCAACGTGAGCAAAAGGCCTAACGTTACTGTTTCAATTCAAAACGCAATCAATCATATTTAGACACTTTTATGTATTTTTATTCAATGGCGTACTTCAACTGTATGAATTCAATTATTAATTTGATGGATTAAATGCATGGCCATTTACTGTCTGGCATGAAATGTTATATTATTTTCAAGACACAATAAATCCTTCTGCTTGCAACTTCTCCACCACCTCCTGGCTCCATCCTATGACTTCCGTCTTTTTGTCGGCGCCATTTTGGATTGAGTGTTATCTTGGCTGAAATAGATACGGTGAGGCTAGCGGCTCTGCTCGCTCACCACTACGGCCAAGTCAGCAAAACAATTCAAAGAGCGCCGATGAGTTTCTTCTGATTCACACTTTACGGCTAATCGAATATCCAGTATGTCGTTCTAATGAATGGTGCACTACTCTGTCCTTCTTTCGACCCTATAGCTTGCTAGAAACAGTAACGTACAACAAATGGGATCGCTAGCTGGTTAGCTTGCACACTAGCAGAGCATCACACAGCACCGGCTCCGAGTGCGATCATCATCATTATTCACCTGAGTCCGTCCAGCCTGGCCCAGCTCAAAACTCTGTTGGACCAGTTCATACGCTAGGTAAGCTTTGCATTCCTCCGAGCTGTATGTACGTAAAGTGTCTGTTTAATCAAGCGGGGTTATTTGGTTAGTGAAGGGGAGAGTGGACTTGTGACTGGGGCTAGGTAACTTTGGGGCACGCAGCCAAGCCGCCACGAGCGAATCAAGCATCTAGCGTTAATGTTAGCGAAAATCATCTCCAGGGTAAATAGCAGGATACCAGATGCTGTGATTTAAGTAAGTGGTTAATTGGGTCGATGTTAACCCTCCGTTTAGATCATCCCCATTCGTCGTCAAACACAATCTACTGTTATATAAAAACGTAGGGCCCCGCTAACGATGGAAACCTTTAACCTAGCCAAACGTCCATTTGTCCACTAAAATGATTACTACCTGCCAATGGGTGCTTCCCATATCCTCGCTCATTACTCATTTGTAAAATAGATACATTCTATCATTATATTATTTACTATTGTTCAGCGTCACGGTGACAACATATACAGCATATAAAAATACCATCGTTAATTGTTGTTTTTGTGATTGTTCTTGCATAGCCACTAACCCTTGTTTTGAATATTGTATACACGTATATTTTTCGCTTTTGTTATCAACAGACATGTATCAGCTCCCTGTGAACAACCTCACCAGGATTCGGAGAGCCAGGAGGCAGGTGAAGAAAGCACTCGGTGACATTGGGCTAGAATACTGTAAAGAGGCGGCGGAGGTGAGTGTGCATTTATCCCACTTTTCATTTGGATAAGTAGCTTGGAAGTTCCTATTCAATTAAAGAAACAAAGAAAAAACGTTCTTATTTGAATACAATTAGACAAAATATTTTATCCTTTTGCTAATTACTACCTTGAGTTCTTACAAAAGTTTCATAGTTAATTTCAATTCATAGTTATTTCTAGCTATACTTAATTGTATAATTAGACCGTGTTCCCTTTAAACTGGTACTTTCAAAAGTCTGAATAGTGCATGGCTAGTTATCACAAAATAAATCAAGTCTTGACTGTGACTAATTTCCCGTTCTTCTCACTATGCAGGAGTTCAAGGAGTTTTGCCCTAATGAGCAGTATGTCAAAGGAACTCTTTGCCTTGAAATTTCCTCATGGGACCCATCATACTCCAAAACACAGGTAGGTTAAATGCTGCTTTGTAATTGTATGTTGCAGTCACAGCTGCTTTTTCTCTGGTATTATTAAGTATTGTATGTTTTTGCTTTATGCCTTTCAGGAATATCGATCCAAGCCATTTTGCTGCACAGAGTGTCCATTTTCTTCCAAATACTACTCAGGCTACAAGAACCACTTTCGCAATGTACACAGGCAGAATTTTGAGAACAGCATCCTGCTTAACTGTCCATACTGCACCTTCACTGCGAGCAAGAGAACGATGGAGACTCACGTCAAAATATTCCACATACCCAGTTCAACTCGGCAGAACTACGGGACCATCCAGGGCGCTGCGGTGGCCCAGAAGGACAAAGTATGGCCAGACAAAGCTAAACAGGGAGACAATGTGGAGAAAGCAATGTACTTTTGCAAAAAATGCACTTACCGGGACCCTCTATATAACATTGTAAGACGACACATTTACAGGGAACATTTTCAGCATGTGGTCTCCCCCTATCTTGGCATGGTTTCTGAGTCATCAGTCAAAAATGGTGCAAATTCTGTCAATGGCAACAACATCCTATGTAAGCGTTGCCAGTTTTCCACACGAAGCTACGAGGCATTAGTGCAGCATGTGGTCGAGTACCACGAACGCATTGGCTCTCAAGTAACGAGCATGATTGGGCATGCCAATGTTATGGTTTCCAGGTCTCAAGCCTTCCCTGGAATGTCACAGAAACCCTCCATAGTGACATCCGCGGGCCGTAGCTTAACATCTGAGCAAATAGGCCACATGATGCGTGGCAACTTAAAACAGGGTCCCTCACTTCTTAAAAATCAATCTTCCATTGCTGGGCATCCGGGGCGTGTCTCAATTCCTGGAAGTAGCGCCTTGGCTGAAAGCACATCTTCTGCTGTGAACACATCCCAAACACAGAAGTGGAAGATATGCACTGTATGCAATGAGCTTTTTCCAGAAAATCTCTATAGTGCTCATTTTGAAAAAGCACATAAAGCAAAGAAAGTTTGGGCGATGGCCAAATACATAATGAAGATCCACAACTTCACCAGCAAGTGCTTGCTTTGCAATCGATATCTGCCCAGTGATACATTGCTTAACCACATGTTAATCCACGGGCTCACCTGCCCTCAGTGCCATTCTGCTTTCCACAACGTTGAGAAGATGATTGAGCATGTCAAGCAGGTTCACCCAGACGACTATGTTGGGCCTACGGCTACATCCCCGTTAACCTTTGACCTCACCATCAAACAAGACAAGTCTAACAACATACAGCTTGTTGTAATCACATTTAACATGAAGGAGTCCATCAATGGTCAGGATCCAACTGCATCTGCTCAGAGCAGCAGTCCCCCTTTGGTTAAAGTAACCGTTCCTAAGGTGATGGACAGGAAAGGAGAGGCCCATGCTAGAAATCCAACGGCTCTAACTGACAAGAGTGAGGTGGGTAAGACCCTCTGCCCACTGTGTTTCACCATCCTTAAGGGCCCCATCGTCCATGCCCTCGCCCAGCATCTACGGGAGCGACACCAAGTGCTCCAGACGATGCACCCGGTGGAGAAAAAGATGACGTACAAGTGCATACACTGCCTTGGGGTGTACACGAGCAACATGGTGGCCTCCACGATCACCTTGCATCTTGTGCAGTGCAGGGCAGTGGGCCGGTCCCATGCAGGCCAGGGCATGAAGTCTGCCCTGACTCTGAACTCCTCTGGTGCCGGGTTCCTGAAGAGACGGCTACCCACTCCGACCACATCAGACCCCAAGAGGTTCAAACTAAACGATTCGAAGACGACCTCTGCTGCACCCGGCCCCCGGGATGATGCAGATCTCGTGCTGGATCCTAGAAGTTACGAACATAAGACGTATGAGGCCCGTAAAGCCTTCCTCACAGCCTACTTCAACAAGCGCCCTTACCTTTCTCTCAAAGAAGAGGAGAAGCTGTCAGCTAGTCTATGGCTCTGGAAATCAGACATTGCCAGTCACTTTTTAAACAAGCGGCGGGTGTGTGAGAGCGACTGTGAGTCAAAGAAATCTTCTGTGCTGCTTGGCTTTGACATGCAGGCCCTCAAGAAAATAAAGCATGACATGACATTCGAGGAAATCAAACTGGCTGGTACCTCACGCAGACCCGGAGGCCTCAAGTCCGGCACCCCATCCATGCACCAAAACAAACAATGTGAGGCAATTAACTGTACACTAAAGCTTAGTACATATACAGAGACCATATCCATTGACTCGGACAGTGAACCAGAAATCGAGGAGGGTGTAGTTGAGAATGTCGACGACGACATTCCCAGTGAGGACGTCCAAGAGGTAACGAAAGAAATCCAGAGCACTACAGATGGGTCTTCCAGAGGGGAGACGAACAATTTGAACGATGGGAAAGCAAATACTTTGGTAGCACTGTGTTAGTGTCCGTGCTCTGAAGTGTGCCTTGATTCAGTCCTTTGAATTTGTGTGAGGATGGTTGGTGGAGAAAGGTTTCAACAATAGCAACATTCAGAATTCAGATATTTGGGCTAATGGCATGGTACATGAAAATACTGTAACAACTAATACTGACCTTCATACCAGTATTGAGAGAGAAATCAAGCTATATTATTGTGCAAAAAATTGTATGGCTTCTGTAAGTGGCATAATTTGTGACATTGTAAATACTTTAGGCATTGTACTTTGTTAGACTATACACATGTTCACTGTTGCTCATTAGTTCACTGATTTATGAAACAATTTTCCCACTTTGATATTCTTTTTTGTCATTGTGAAATGTAACTGTATTGACATTTCACTCATAGAAAATGTAGGATATGCTAATTGTCTATGTACACGTTTAAATAAATAAGCTTATTTCCTAAAAATCCCTGATTTCTAGCTTTATTTTTTTACTTTGCAAACAATAGATTTGGGGCTTCAAATATTTGTGCTTAGTGATATATAGTTGAGTTTATTCAGCCCATGGACAGAAGTGAGTATTTGAAATGTTACATTGCATGATCGGATAATAACAATGTTACCCCCTAACATGTAGTATTAGATCGCTTGTTACCCCCTAACGTTTTGTAGTTGATAGCTTTGTGTTGTTTCTGAATTAACTTCCGGCTCTGGGAAACCACCTATTGGTAAAAAAAATTCAAGAAGGAGGGACATCCGCCTCGAGATTTGGCCAATAGCAACAGGCCAGTGCTAACACGTCAAGCCCTATTTTCAGCTGTAAAATGTCGATATTTGTTTTGTTATTTTCAGAAATGCATTTTATAAAACCCTTTTGGTTTTGAATTGAGAAGAATTCACCACTGTAAGTATATAAATCAAACTTGGGCATGATAAATACTGCCATGGTTACAGTATTTTAATAGTTTTCCATACGTTTCTAATCTAGCAATCTAACTCTAAATCTAGACCGGATCTTCAACTAAATTCATCACGAATTACACGAACCGAGTTGTCAGCTTTAGTATGTTTGCCGATCCAGACTTTACGTGTTTTAAATGGATATCCTCATATTGATTTGGTTGCAGCGCATAGCGCAGGGCCAGGGTAGCTACGTAGGGAAGCTAATACTCTGGTACGGTCTGCTTATCACTGGGCGGCGATGAAATAACGTACCTTTTCCCAGTGAAATGACGGCGGACTGGTGCCACACAATAAGTGTACATCGGATGCTATCACATGTGTTTTTGTGGCGCAGTCGTTTTAAATACATTGAATACAGGAGAAAGATAAACGCGTCATTAACAAAGGATTTAGCAACTTTGTTTGCAGTCAGTTGTCGGAATGGACTTAATTGCCAAAGCATTTTTCCATACTAGGTATTCCTCTCCATAATGGTAAGAATAGGCCTTGACCTTTTCTCATACGCACAGGATGGGGACGTGTGAATATTGCAGGCTTATTGATCAAAATGCTATGCACCATATTCAATGGAGTTTTAATGTCATTATCAACGGCATCAATTTAAATTGTAGATCATTTCATGGACATTTTACATATGGCTGGCTTTTGAGGTTTCACCACAAACAATGGCTTTTTAATAACCTTTTTCGTTCTTGATGTTATAGTCTCCATGGATTCATGTCTTCGCAGGCCAACAGCACCGGTTGCCAACGACAGAAAGCCAATCAAAGTGAAGAGATCCAATTTTAGCTATAGAGCTGACGGTCAGCTTGAGCAGAAGCACCCTACCATGAAGTCTGACTAGGCGGGCGCTGAGCATTGACACAAGCATGTCGATCAGTAACAGAGAACTGGTGTTCTTCTTCCTAAGCCATAAACTGTCTCAGAGGAATTACAGGCCTATTCCCTTCCAGCCCGAGGGGGCAGGTGAGGGGACTGATGAGGACAAGTCCAACAGGATCGGTAATAATGGGTTACGGTTGAACGACGGTAACGGCAACGGCCAGTTGGCGCCATCACCTACTCCACAAGGCACGGAGGCTGTGAGGGCAGCGCTTCTAGAATCGGTGGAAGAGTTTGAGTTGCGCTACACGCTGGCCTTCAGCGACCTGTCGTCCCAGCTGCCCATCACCCCCGCCACGGCCTACAGTAGCTTCGAAAGCGTGATGGACGAGGTGTTCAGGGACAGCATCAACTGGGGACGCATAGTGGGCCTGTTTGCCTTCGGGGGGGCCCTCTGCGTGGAGTGTGTGGAGAAGGAGATGAGCCACATGGTGCCCCGTGTGGCAGAGTGGATGACCAGGTACCTGGACAACCACATTGACCACTGGATCCAGAGCAACGGAGGATGGGTGAGCAGCCAGCGGCCCAAGGACAGCCTTTTGGGGCCGTCTGCTTCTTATATATTTCTGTATTAATGTTATTGGGGCTCTAATTGTCTTCTTATCTGGCCTTATTTACATTTACAGAAACACTTTGCTGCGGTTTTTGGCAGCGATGCGGCAGCGGGAGCGAGGCGTACCCGGGACAGTCAGAGGAGATGGATGCTGGTGGGCGTGGTGCTGCTGACTGGGGTGCTGCTCGGGGCGCTGCTCGCCAAGAAACATGTCTAGAGTACGGATGAGTCAACACGTGTTTACTCCCTCCCCCCCCTCCCCTAGCACATACTGTACAACACTAAATAATATTAATAAAAAAATGGTTAATGTTTACAAAGGCCCAGTTTGCTTGTGCACTGACAGTCTTGATTGGCTATGGCAGTTTTTCCATATGTAGCTTGTGAGCTGTTATACTCCGTACCCAGCCTGTGCTGTGTTCCTTCTACATACAGCAAAGCTTTTATCTTTTATTTTGTATAAAGGATGTTACACATTTGAGACCGGAGGGGTTTGAAATGGATCTGATAAGCTAAGAGTGAAACAGAACAGAGACTTGCCTATTGTGTTTATTTTTTTGCCTTTGTGTATTCTCTTAAGGACCAATTTTCATTATTTCCAAACTGACAGATATTATAGAATATATTTCATTTTCTATTTTGTAACACCTAGTTATTTTCATTTTCTTTTGCTGTAAAGGAGTTATGGCATGCTTCAAAAAAATAAATATATTTATGTTTTGTTTATGCTTTGTTATGGTGCATTTATTTATGTCTGTATGTTTATTTCTTTGAAGGAAAGAATTACACACAACCTTTTCATTATTTCCAATGCACAAAATTGGGTATTGGGTATTGTCATTTTGAAGATGCTTTTATCCAACTTAGCCCAATGATGATCATATACAATTAAAATGTAACCAACTTAATTCCAAGTTCTCAAACAAACATGTACGTTTATCTAAACATCATTGACAAATCTAATGAAACTTTTCTGAAGGAGGGAGAGGGAGAGGTACACACATGGCACTATGGCCCTGCTGGTAGCGATAGACCACTCCAGGGCACTCCAGCCACAGCTGGACTGTAGCTAGGGCCCTCCTGGTGAAAGGAGACCATAGCTAGGGCCCTCCTGGTGAAGGGAGACCGTAGCTAGGGCCCTCCTGGTGAAGGGAGACCGTAGCTAGGGCCCTCCTGTTAAAGGGAGACCGTAGCTAGGGCCCTCCTGGTGAAGGGAGACCGTAGCTAGGGCCCTCCTGGTGAAGGAAGACCGTAGCTAGGGCCCTCCTGGTAAAGGAAGACCGTAGCTAGGGCCCTCCTGGTAAAGGAAGACCGTAGCTAGGGCCCTCCTGGTAAAGGAAGACCGTAGCTAGGGCCCTCCTGGTAAAGGGAGGCCGTACCTAGGGTCCTACTGTTAAAGGGAGACCATAGCTAGGGCCCTCCTGGTGAAGGGAGACCGTAGCTAGGGTAGCTAGGGTCCTCATGGTGCAGGTTGACAATATGGTCCTACAGTTTGACTGTAGCTGGGCTGCGAGCTGCTAGGGACCTGCTACTGTGGTCTGTCAGGGCAGCAACTGGGCAGATTTAATTTAGATAAGACACAAACACACACCCTTGTGAAAGCTTTGGGCCCCTGGCGGGCCTCAGGGCATGTGCTGTGTTGACCTGGTGATTGGTCATGGGTACAGGACTGTATCTCAGCCAGGAGGACATTTGTGTGTCAGAGTTGCAGTCTTATGTTTTGCCTCTGGATGGAGCCTTTGTTACACACCTAAAATGGCTTCAGCTGCCCAACAATAGAGACCATGCAGCATCTCAATCTGATCTCTATCTAGTAGCAGTTGAGAAGGAAACTATTAGAGGGATTTAAAGTGGAGATAAATTAAATATAGATCATCTCTGAGGGACTAAGTGAATAATTTGACTTAAACTGAATATCTTGAATTATTGAATAGAGGATATTCACAAAGGGTTGCTGGTTTAGGACAAGAAATAATGCTCAGAAGTATCAACGACAAAGTCCGAAAAACAGTTATAGCCATAAACTTAAAAGTGACATCCCTCAACTTGAAGGGACAACTGTGGATGCAACCACCACCATAAAAAAACAAGAAAAGAAGAGAGGAGGCGTCCAACGGATGGGTTTGTGAGGGAGCTGGAGTGAGCATGTGGTTGGTAATCTTTCCCTGTCATTTGTTGCCATTTCCCCAGAGCCTAGCTGGCAGTAACAAAAGATAAAGCATGCCAAGGAAACAAGAATAAACTACCTAACTTCTAAAGAATCAAAATGAGATCATGTCAACCCAATATCCTATTCTTCAAGACGAGACCCTAGGATCTTTGCACTTTGACTTATAATGTATGATTATATTAACCATTATCTATGTTGTAAATAATAAATGTATCATTGTCACAGATATCCTGCCAGGAAGTTTGTTTCTTTCATTTGATATTATGGCACTATAAAAGATGATGACGCATTAGCACGTGTTCCGTGTCCAGATGTTCACAGAAAGTGCACACTGCCATGCTGCAGAAATGGAAGCCAGAATCTCTCTTCACATAAGTGTATACACCGGCACCGTGAAGGATCGTAGCTCAACTGATCAAGCCAAACCTTGACACAAAGATGTCGTTGAAAGAATATTGTCACCTCTTGATATGCTAGCAAGAATAGACACTCTAACAAGTATAAAGGATATCTAAGGACAAATGAAAATAAGTTTAATTGTGTTCAACTCCTTAAAAAAGGGAATGCCCAAGCCGTTTTTAAAAATGTATTTAAGCAAAATAATAAAGAGCAGCACTTGACCATTAAGTGTCAGAATGGACAATTGTTAATCTTAATGAACCAAGGTGTAATTATTATCTGTTAACAACCTGTTTATTAACCAGGAATAATCCCTTAGGACCTACCAGGTGGTTTTATTCTTCCTCGATTGGCACTTAAATGTGATAGATCTAATGTTAGTTTTTTTCCAAACGGCTTCAGAAACAGAACTGGCTCTATCACGTGGATCTAAAATTGTTCATACATGGGTAAAGGGGCTTTTAACCTGTCAAGAGTACAGTGATCATTTGAATAGCTGTTGTGCTTCTTTCAACTGTAGCCTGGGAAGCCAGGTCACCCTGAGCCTAGTAGACTGTGGGCTGGGTGTTGGGGCAGGCGTGGTGAAGGACAGGCTACCTCCTCTCATGCGTGGTTCTCTGGTGTCAGTGTAACTGCCAGGGAGCTTGTGAGCGCTCGTATGAGCATCAGGTGGATGGCTTGTGGTCTGTGCCCCAGTGATAAGTTATCAGTCCTCCACCAGTCCCACGTGATCCTCCCGAGTCCTCCCCAGCTCATTAAAGATGAACATGCTCACCCCAGCATTCTCGCATAGTTCTGCTTTTAAGCACCACATATTTTTCATCTTTGGTTAACAGTGCCTTTTTCATTCTTTCACTTTTTTTTTTGCCCATAGATTCTCTTATCTGAAGTCCTTACCTCCCAGCAATCATTGTTGTGGATTGGTGGTTAGAAAGAGGAAGTGTAATTTTTCAGTTTTATCTAGTCAAGTCTTGGTGAACGTAGAAAGATTGAAGATACTATCTCAGCTTTTGACTGACTATTCATTCACAGTTTCAGTATGCCTGAAATATAGTGGAATATAGGTCTGCTCCCCAGAAAAATAGGTCTGTTGCCAGTTGCAAAATTTGTTTGATAATGCACAAGCAAATGTATAATAATTATCTTGCAACAATGCCTGTTCTTTCAAGGTTTTGAGCCTGCATTCCAGGCTTCCATCTTTGGTCTGTTTGACCTTATTACAACTATCAGCATTATGATTGCATTTAACGCCAATTTAGGCAATAGACCTTGGAGCACGAGGCTAGTGTGTAACACCACGTTAAAAAGTCTCTGTTTCTATATGAGGGTTTGTGTGGTCTTTTTGTTTCAGTTTGAAAACATTTTTTAAACAATAACATTGAAGTGGATTTTGAATATGGAACTGAGCTAAGGTGGTTTGGCTGTACGGTATTGTCGCCTCAAATTTGCATTTGTGGTGGAGCTGATAAAGTGCACTGTCATGCAGACTTTACAAAGACAGCTTTATATAATGGACACAGCGTGACGGTAATAAGTAACAAATGCCCAGTGCTTGATTGAATTTGACTGAATTGACTCAAACCAACAAACCATGAACAAACAAATATCAGACAATACACATGCTTTAATATCTGCAAAATCAGACTATGCCAACGTTCTTCTGCAATATAAAAAGTACAGGTGTAAAACTGAACAAAAAAAAACCACATTGTTGTCATGGATACTGACCTGGTGCTACTGACCATTGTGCCAGATGAACCAGATGTGAAAAACATTGTATTGACTTTATAACAAAACCTGACATTCTCCTTCTAATATGCCCCAACTTGGCCTGAAATACAGTGAAAAACAAATAGAAAATAAAACAACCTTCTATTCTAGTGCACAACTGTGTACACATACATACATACAAACAGCCAGACAGGAATCCTATATATCAATCACCACTGTTGTTGCGACACGCAGATGTGACCACACCCTAGCCCAGTCACACACCTAGCCCTCCCACGGGCACCATGCCAGCGCTGGGGTAGTGCGTGTAGGACATGGGGGCGGAGGAGTGCAGGCCATGGGGAGCTGTGGGGATCAGGTGGGCCGCGTGGCCGTAGGACAGCATAGAGCCGGGCCCCAGGGAGAAGGGCCCGCAGTTGTCCTCCAGCGGCTGCATCATGTCTGGGTACGATGTCGGCTGGCCCAGGCTCTTCTTGCTCTTCTTGTTCTTGTTGGACACCTTGCGGTTGCGCGTCTGGATGCCGTCCTTCTTCATGGTGAGCGGCCGGTTGACCTGTAGGATGAAGGGGAAAAGCCGGCGTTGGATTCACGGTCGTACATCAGCCGACCGCACGCAGGGCGGCGTGCGCCGAGCCGTGTGTTGTCTGTGCGGGGACTCACGTTGTGCAGCTTGAAGTAGAGTCCGCAGGCGTTGCACACGGGCTCCCCGTTGGCGTTGCGCCGCCATAGCGTGGTGGTGCTGGTGTGACAGTTGGCACAAAGGGTACCGGCTCGTTTGCTCACGATCTGGAACATAGTAATACAAACACAGGCCTCAGTGTGTCACCTTCAATGTGGTTCTATCAGAGTACCAACAACAACAACAACAACAACAACAACAACAAAAAGCATCTTGTGTCATACCAGTCGCTTCTTGGGGCGGATCAGAGGTCTGTTCTGGCCATTCATCTTATGGTACAGTCCGCAGGCGTTACACAAGTAGTGGCCTGTACCATCCCGGCGCCATAGGGGGGTGGCGGTGGCTCCACAGTTGACGCACTCCCGGGCCTCTGTTTGAAATCAGAGAAACACGTTGATCAACCATTCTAACAGGAAGAGTCACACCATTTATGATTTGGTTATCCCACCATGGCTGCACTAAACATGCCAATGCAGAACACTGCAATACTGGTGATGATGAGGATGATGCTGATGAAGATGCTGATGATGATGCTTGCATGTGGTGGTCACCTGGCGGGGAAAGCCTGATCTTGTTGCGGAGCTTGGGGGAGTAGGAGCCGGGACCCATCCAGCCTCCAGGGCTGCAGTAGAGAGTGGCGGCGCTGTAGTCTTGCGTGGAGCCCATGTACGAGCCGTAGGGGTTCAGCATGTGGGGGTGGGA
>OOFH01049707.1:0-15511 GCA_900323355.1 Merlangius merlangus
CCATTATTTAACACACACGCAGACATACACACACACACACACACACACAGGCAGACATACACACACACACACACACACACACACACACACACACACACACACACACACACACACACACACACACACACACACACACACACACACACACACACAACACAGTCACATCAGTTACTGTCACTAGGTTTGACCATCCCCATCTTGAGGCTGGTACACTACATTGTAAGCCTGCCAAAAAACCATCGCCTCTCTCTAGACTGGATGGCTTCATAGGACAAGGCAGTGTAGAAGCCGTGCCAGATGGTGTTCAATAGTCCTACCCAGCCAGTGACTCCTCAACAGCCAGACATGGCTTCAAAACCCCAGAATTGCAGGGCTTACCGACTGAACCTCCGCAGCAGGGGGAAAACCCACGGAGGAGACGCAGCCGTCAGTGAGCAATAGGGTGGTGGCGGTGCTCTCGTGCCAGCGTACAAACGAGAGCAGCTGTACAACAGCCTGGATGCTATCTTCAAGTGATCATTGCAATCCCACTGCCTTCCAGCTTACCAAGATGTTAGTTCTCTCGCTCTCTCAGAGAAGCTTTGGGAGCTAAACAGAGACCGGGGCGTCAGGGGGGAAACTGAAAGGGAGGTGCAGACAAGGCAGCCAAGATTGGTCCAAGGACCTCTTTGTAACAGCTCTCATCCGTGTCTGGAGAGGGGACAGTGTTTGTCTGAATATTGATTGTTTTTGTGCCCCAGCTGACACCGAATTGTGAGGCTGAATTGGGGAGGAATGGCGGGAGGGTGGAATCCGGAACATTTCTCCCCTTGGGGGTCCACCGGCGGTGACATGCCCTGCTGGGGCTATTCTTATCCATGTCGTATCTCCTCCCCCACACTCTCTTGGGTGGCACACCCCTAGCCAGACTTATATTGGGTCAGGCAGGTGCCCTAAGCTATGCAATGCCAAGCACTTGCCAAACCAACTCAGCCGACCCTATTTTCAGAGTACAAAACACGCACGTCATTAACACAACATCTTAACCCCCGACACAATGACAACAGGCCAACAGCAGAAAATTCAATGTAAAGAATGACCATCCATTCCATTCACAAGCATACAGGTGTAGACAAGTCCAAAGACCTTCTTTATTCGAGGATTGTGCTGTCAATCAGCTAATTTGTTTTGTCATTCCATTAACTGAGGAATTGGATTTCCCTGGAGATGTCATTTACTGTAACACGATACTAAAAGGGGGCACATGAAGTTCAGGAACCTTTAAAATACGCCTCACTAAACCCTGGTCTATTGTTTCTTAAACGTAGGCTTTTAATTCCACGTGAAAGCTTAGATGAGGGCTCCTCATGCTTAACTGGGGCTGCTTTTTGTTCTCCAAGAGCCTGGGCGGCCCCATATAAATATCGCCTCCATTACCGCAGAAGGCTAGAGAGAGAGAGCGCGACGGTGTCAGTGAATTAACCTCAGACCCTCCTCAACACACGCGTCTGCACTAATGGCTTCCACGGAGCTGACGGGCCCACTGCCGCCATAATTACTCATTTATGCTTCGATTACCGCTGCGGCTGAAGGGTCTGAGGCAGCGCGCCGGCGGCAGAGGATGAGATCAGGTTGCACCTCCTTCGTGTTAAAGAGTGCCCGTAAGAGCACCGATACACTCGCCGCAAGACATGCATGTCAGTTGTGTGTCATACACGGCGCAAAGAGCTCAAAAAGAGTTTGCCCTTCAAAACATGGCCCCCCATCTTGCCACCTCCTGATATCCCGTTGTGCCAGACACTAGCATGCACTGCCAAACAGCTGAGTGAACAATTCCCCACCCTGTTTCCAAGGCGATAGACTCCATTAGCACGGGGACCACTCTCCAGGCCCACCCACTCAGTCGATAGACTCAACACGGAAATCCAAAGGACCACCAACACTCTAACCATACTGTTTTTATTGACGGGGGCACTGGAAGTCTTGTTCCAGCTGATCCTTGATGTCTGGTGTGGATCGGCTGTCAGCCAGCCAAAGGTATGCAAAACCACGGCGGTCTTGATCTTTCACAGATGGGAAAAAAACATTGTTTTATTGTATTTGTATAAAGTATTGACTAAATCTTCCAAATAAAATCCCAAAAGTGGAACTCCTACTGAACTTATATTTTAGAACAGAAGTATGCTAGATATTTCTAAAGGGCTAAGAGTAGTAACTGTAAAAATGTTAAATCAGTGTTAAAATTTGTCGAAAATAATTGCCCGTATTCATTGTTGCTGGCATCGGTACGTGACAAATATAAACCAATATATTTTCAATGGGGTAGAATTGAATGAGATTGAATAGGTCTACAAACAACAAACCTTTTATATGACGTTCATTCATCCTCAACACAACATTGAGCATGTGGCCAACAATGCGCCAGGCCCTCAGCCAGAGCACACACACTGCCCTGGGGCGGCTGAGCCAGGCTCTGACAGGAGTCACAGTGACAACACGGCCCTACAGAGCCCCTGATCCAGTCTGTCCTGATGGCAAACCCAGAAACCAGGCCTGGAAAAATAGCACACACACGCCTAGTACTCCTGCTCGTCATCACACATAGTAAATCTATTTTGAATAAATAAATATTCAAGTAAGTGAACACTCAAAGATCAGAGACTGTTCGAAACATAATTAATTAAAGAACAATACAAACTGAATTGAGGACATATTGGGAACACATTGGATTTAATTTCTGATTCACGTCTTTCAAGTGGCTCCACGGACATGATTGAATGAAACAACAGACACAAGTCTGGAACAAATCTCAAACGAAAAGCGTGCGCTGTGGAAAGATAAATGGAGCCAGCAAGTCAATTAAGCTTTAGAGCTAAAGAGAGACAAGTTCTGCTTGTGCTGTAGGACAACAACAGGGAAATCTATAATCTTTGACATGGACTCTTTATAGAGTAGAGTAATACCTGATGGTGTCAGGAATAGTACCCGAACTTGGTTAATTTCAGGTTAAAGGTATCAATAACAAGAGAGTGTGTTTTAGATTATAAATGTGTTTCAGAAGTGTTAAACTTAGCATTATGCTTGGCCTGCTGACGTCTAGCACAGATGTGTTTGCCCGACCTATTCCCATGGACTGATTTTAGGGTGTCACCTGTTGACTCAGTCTGGGAAACCTGCAAGGCTGAGAGCGGATTTGATCGTATAGCCCATGATGAAATTCTCCTGAGTTGCCACAAAGATGGGATTTTAAAAACTCATCTGCATGCACTGAACAGACAGACATACGGATAGGCAGAGGTATGAATGGAGGGAGAGAATGATGGGCTGAAAGAGATGATAGTCTTATCTTGACTGCACACAGCCCTTTCCAAAACACTGTGCACAACCTAGACACATTCATTTATTTATTCATCTACCTTCTTCTATTTATGAAGGCAAGCCTGCCAGCGGGTTAAGTGTTTCACCCAAACAACTGACCTCCATGTGTGCCTAACTTTTCCCTCTACCCTAGCCCATCCACTGGCCCCAACCAGCTGCTAATGCAACCTCTGTCAGCAAGGTGCACCCTGCGGTCATCCCCTGTCTGCCACAGACCACCTAAGATAGGCCTACATCACCAGAGAAAGAGCTCCCATGATAACATCCCGTGCAAACATCTTAAGAGAGGAGCGACGGCAGCTCAAGACTTAAGTACTTTAACCGTTGTTGGAAAAAAATGACAAACCCCATTAGGTCAAACAAAGTAGAGGTCACGGCTCTATGAAATATGCATTTTGTGGTGTCGAACATTTTGAACGAAATGGTCTCTTTAGACCTTGAAACATCTTATTTGAATTGATTTTAGACATTATTTTATATCGTTTATTTCAATGTTATGACGGGTCTAATTTATGTGTTGTTATTGGAAAGAATATAAAATGAATATCCTTGTTGGAATTTAAATGTTTATTGCAAAGTTTAAACTTGACCTGACCATCGTTCTTTGAATACGAGGAAATTTCTCCAAAATTCTCACAGTGTGGTTTTAATTGTCCTGCTAGACCTTGGAAAAACATGTGCAGATAGTTTGCGAGGGGAGTTAGTTCTGGAGCTGTCTAATAACGACAACCAACCCTGAGCACACATGCGGACAGGCCAGGCCACATGACGAACCACGAAGCCAGGGCATCTCCACGCAGAGGTCAACCCTGCCTGCTTCAATATAACCACAGCTTTAATTCTCAAATGTGCTTATCGTAAGAGTCCACCAGAGACACATTCTCCAGCAGCAAAGTGTTCAAATCCAACAAAAACACTATTTCACAGCCCAAGAGAACAATTTAGATTCCATCGCCTCGGTTGCTTGGTTATATGTTCTAGATAGTGTCCTGGAATAGCCTATGCTTTTCTCTTTCACATCAACTGGTCCATTCAAAACATATTTTCTGCATGACTTCTGATGCCACACATTTGCCTTACTCTAATTGTGACCCAAGGGGCAGTGGTCCAGGAAGTAGGCAGTAATCACGCACTACACTCACACACCACACACATGTAACACACAAATGCACACGTACGCACGCACACACGCACACACACACACACAGGCACACAAACACACACACACACACACACGCGCGGCTGTCACGCCCTGAATCTTGACCCTTTAACAACCCCCGGACGGTGCCTTAACCCCCTATGCCCGGGGTCCTGCTCCTTTCCAGTCATCACACGGAAGGCTTTGGCTGTGCAGAGGTACTGGGAGGCTGAGAACTGCACCACAGCTGGCCAAGAGAAACACTCTCCCCCACACAGTCTCGCATTTCCCAAGGATCTCTGCAGCCAGTGAACAACGTGTCAGAAGAGAGAGGGAAGGACAAAGAATGAGAGAGTTTGTGTAAGTGTGTGAGAGACAGGGACAGAGAAAGAGTGAGAGAGAGAGAGAGAGAGAGAGAGAGAGAGAGAGAGAGAGAGAGAGAGAGAGAGAGAGAGAGAGAGAGAGAGAGAGAGAGAGAGAGAGAGAGAAAGAGAGAGAGAGAGAGACCGGCTCTAAAACAGCAAGGGATGAGTTTTTTCCCATTTGTTCGCTGGATTTAATTTAATGCATACAGATAATGCCAGGAAAAGAAAGCTGCCATTATTATTGAGCATTGAAACCATGAATACATCATCACGTTTTAGATTCAAGCAAATGAACATCATGTTCAGGTATGAAAACTAACAGAATGAATAATCATGATTTCTTAATTTCTTAATCTAAAATTCCCATTTTCTGTACCACATCTTGATATAAATAACGCCATTTGATCTTAATTTAGATTACATTCAAACAAAGAGAGGAAGACAAGCCATCCTGAACAATGGTCCCTTGTGGTTTCCAATGTAAACAATGAACTCAATCCAGAATGCATCCACACCAATGTGTATTTCAAAATTGTTGTCATTACATAACTGGAAAAAACAACAACTAAACCCCCACTCTCCTTCTTCGTGTTAAAAGCATATTATTTGGTCTTTTAGTAGGCATCATTAACTTAAGGGCAGATTTGAAAACAATTTCACAAAGCACTGTGTAAGAATTTACACACGAGACATACCAAAAAAAACACCACTTCTGCTCTTGTTTACTGCAGTGGACAAAACTAGATGATGGCCTGTTGCCCTTCCTTTGTTACCGTCTGTGTGAGCATCTTAACGAATCTCAGACTGTTTGGGTACTGTGATAACAGGTCCATTATTGTGGGCCTCCCAGAGGGGATGTGGTTGTTAGCGAGGGGCCGTCACTCAGGGCCAGAGGACTAAACAGTGGGAGTGGTGGGGCCAAGGGCCAAGGCTTATCCTGGAATCTGCCTGGGATTTCTAGCCGTGTGGCTGGAGCGGTGTGTCTCTGCTAAGCCTCCAGCTATAGGCCCTGGACAGGGCAAGAGAAGGGGGCGGTAGGTGATGCATTATGTGTGATGACGGCGTGGGCGGGGTTGGACAAAGGAATCAGGCAGTGTTGACCTGCAGCACCTCTAATGGGCCCCTGTCTCGCCTATCGTGAGAAAACGTCATGATTTTACTTCAAAGAAAAAGAACCTGCCCCGCTGGCTTTCACTTTTCCCAATTCTGAGTGTGAAAATGAATCGAGGAATAGAGTGATTACTTTCTCACCAGCTTATGGTGCCGCCATACCGGGGGAGTCGCCAGCAGTGTAAACACAGATGAAAGCTCATAACATTCAGGAGCCCTGCTGCACTGGCATAACTAGATGGAATGGAACTGTAATTAATATGATGAGAACTGTGTTCAACCTGCCATTGCCCGGCTGTGCAAAGGGCCAATAGGATACGTTTTTTTATCTTGTGTTGAGGAGGTAATGTAAGTGTATTCCTTGGGACCAGGCACTTGCAGGCGGCACAATGTAGGGACCTGTGGCTATCATCTCCCTTACAGATCGTGCTGCTGCTAGATGAGTTCAAAGAATAAATGGACAAGGGCTTCTAATCTGTCAGCAACTAGATGACAGATTAGTGACACTCGACAAAACAAGACTCGATTTGAGCCCTGGAAATGGGTCTACAGTTACTGCGTCTTTGTAGTCAGTGCTGCGGTCAATTAAAACGATGTGGATGATGCAAGCCAAAGGTAGTATGTAGTTCAAAGAACCACCGAGGCAAGGTAGATGAGCAGGGGTGAGCGAAGCGGTTAACAAGAAGTTGTGAGGTTCGGCGCTTCTTAAAATTCTGTTTACAGTTGATGCTCTCTGTCAGCCAAGTGCTGCTCCTCTGCCTGACCCCTGTTGCTGTCAGGGTTCTTAAACCGGAGGTTCAAACGAAATGCAGCCCAGTAATCAACGGGAGTGCTGCCAGCCAGCACAATGTTGCCTCGAGTGGTGAGATAACTAAAGTCTTGCTGAGAAACCCAGCAGACACCAATATTATCATCATCATTAGGAAGCAAGCCGTTTCCTGTTTTTAAGGGGTTTAAAGGATATCCCATAAAACTGGAGAATACTACTGGAAAATATCCCTTGATCGAAGTTCAAAAGGTGATCACCTTATACCTAAGGTTACATCCATCTCTGTCCTGAACTGTAGGCTACATTGTCAAATTTCCTTCCCAGGGCCAGTGGAAGGGAAGCCATAAAAATATAGTGGAACCGAGAGAGCTGGAAAGAGAGAAAAGAAAGGAAATAGAACAGAGCAAGAAAACATAGTTTTCAATCGAATAGCATCAAAAATAATAAAAAAGGAAAAGAACATAAAGGTTCATGAACCTTTAGATATTACACTAGATATAGTCAAAACCAAATGTCGATCATTCATTAAAGTTTGGTTTATAAAGCAAAACGTATCAAATAATATATATAAAATTACTTGTCAAGCCTCTGTATTGTAGGCAAGTTGAATGCCTGAATGTTTTAAATGTTAGCATGTCTTATTTTAGCTTCAACATATTCATATTTCCCATTAGGTGGTAGTGAATTAGTGACATATTGTTAAAACAATGTATCTAAACATAATAATTGTCCAGTATTTTTTCTAGAATCAAGACATGTATATCCTTTGTTTTTAACTGCCGCAGCTAAATAGTTTGTTTACGTTCGACTCGGCTCCGAACTCAAGTCCTGTTGTGTGTCGGGGAGTATACTACTGCCTCGGATGTGTGGCTGTGTGGATGTTTGGAGAGAGAAGCAGTTAACATTGTTGGTTGCATCCGTGAGTGGTAAGCTTCTTAAACACCAGTATAAAGCCATGGCGTGTGCGGCGCACACATAAAACATCGCTCATTACAACAAGCATACTTGACTACACCACTAGCCATCACCATGGCTTAGAGGTTAAAGGGGGTTCACTTCATTTGAAAACCAATGAAGAGACAGGTTTAGTGTTCAAGGTAAAACCAAACCAAAGTATTATCTACTGGTTAATTTGCTGCAGCAATGCCTTTTGGCAGATGGGTATCAGCCTCATGCATTATTAATGACTCGCTTGAGTCTTGTAGTCGATTAGTGATTCTGGGAGCGATGCAATTAAGCAATTAACCCCAGTGGGAAATGGTCCTTCAGATGGAGGGTGGAGTTTGGCTTAAACCAGACTGGCCAGAAGAGGAAGTGTAACAAGGATTAACTGTGCAGCACAGCAACCTTTTGTATTGGCCAATCAACCCTATTTTGACAGCAAACCTCTGAATGTCCTCATAAGAATGTCAATATAAGTGAAGCCATTCAGCCAAATCACATTGCTTGTCTGTTTCCTATTATAATGTTATTATGTTTTTCTTTTAACTTTGGTAGCTTGTTTATGGACATTTATCATGAATGACTATGAAATAAGCCAAGGAGAAATTAAATGCAACAAATCTAAGCAACATAAGACACATTTGCGATGCTAAGGGGTCTATCGTAAATGCAAGGGTAGGACGTTTTTCATCAAGGACGGGGTTAAAGAGTTTGCCGTTGTAGAGGAGTAGACGAGAGATTGAAAGAAAAGAACAAGGACACGGTATAAAAATACTTGGCTGGAGGAGCCGGTTTATATTAGCACAGGGTGGTCCAGCATTACTCCGACACGCAAGCATGTCAATGTAGATATTTGGGGGGGACAGAGAGGAGCTTCTGGACCTCATAGGGCCCTGAGCCGTGGGAATGAGCCAACATGACAAGGTTTTATTGTCTGGAGAAATACAATGAGGCTCCACAGACTCGGGGCCACTCCAAGCTCTTTTTTTTACCCGTTTTATGGATCACATCCGGCTGAATCAGTGACTGGGTAAGGAGAAGACCTAATGGGCCCGCCAGCCAGTCCTCCCCTCTAACACTGACATTTGGGTGAGACATGTGAATGCCGCCAGTGAAAGTCCCTCTTCTCTAAACAGCCACAATGTTCAACAGTGGTTGTGGGGCTGAGCTGGGAGTTTTTTCCCGGCATTTTTGTGGGCTAAACATGCAGCTTGGCTTGCAATAGAAAGACATACCAGACGCGTGAAGCATTCTGCTCTTTCCTGTCTGAGAACCGGGGGGAGATGGTCCGTGCGTAGACAAGATACCACGCTAAAACAACTCAAGACAATGACCAGATGGATGGCGATGGCAGCCGTTTGCTCACAGGTTTAGTTGATAAATCTGAAAAGTGATACTTTATTCCTGTTTAACCTTGTGATCCAGAAGCAGAGAAATCATTGAATGAATTGCAACGGGACTGGAACACATTCACTTGTGAATGTGGTTGGTTTAAACAAGTCTACTGTGTGTTTGTGTGTGGTTGCCACATACACCATTCAATGAAAAGTCTCAACTTTGTGGTCTGTTCAGCCACTGGATTAGCGGGGGGCATTGGGAGAGGGGTTGGTCCCGCCACTTCCTAAGGTTCTTCCCCCAGATGTTTCCGCTGTGCTGCGGTCAGCGACCTGTCCTCTATGTCACGTCACTCTGGCCCATTGCTGAGCCCCCTTGACCCCATCCCGTCAGTCCCTGAACCAGGATGCTGATGGATCCACTGTGTCAAGCACCACAGATCCTGAGCAAAATCTTTGGCGGAGCGGGGAAAACCACTGATATCCACAAGTAGGCCTTGTATCAACCTTTATAAATAACACCTCCTAGATTTAATCAGCAAACATGGTTATCCATCTTCTTTTTATCAAAACAACTTCTGACAAACAATTACTAGGGACAATGGGATTCCTCAGCAGAATAAATGGGTGGAAACGGTTGCGTCATTCAATATAGTGAAAGGCAATAACGGAGAATCCTGAACTGATGTATAATTTATTCCACCTGCTCAATTTATGATTCAACAGTATGATTCAGACGATGCTGGTCACCACTGATGAGGCAGGCTGGCAACGTCGTAGATGGGGAGTCTCGGGATTTCAGCAACCCCATCACAGGCGGCCTCCCGTAAACCCAGGGCTCGTACCCTTCCCTTCAAACCCCCCTTTCCATATTTCAACAAGCTTACGCATTTCCTGACACATCCCCGTGGCCCTGTTCTGGCCCAGCCACGACCAGGAAGTCCACCCACGCTCACCAGGGGAAAGCCGAGAGGAGGAAGGAGGGGGAAAGCGGGGTGTTTGAGGTAAGGAGAGAGTCAGAGAGAGTCAGGGAATGAGATGGAGGAAAGGGAAGAGCAAATCCAAAACAGATGCTTGCCTTGGTAACTTGTGTGATTCAGCATTTCAAAACGCCTGGTGCCTCTGGATCAAAACCATGGAGGTGGCTGAGAAATATGCATTCTTTGTTTCTGTGTTTGTTGTGCCTTTCAGGCCACATAGCCTTTAATGCGTCTTACAGATCACATAAAAGCACGTTCTTCTACCTCTACATCTCCAAGTGAATGCATTTAACTACTAACTATTACTTTGCCGTATCCTTTAGCATTTCGGGTACTTTTAGCTGCCAAAGTAAAGTTGATAGTAAAAATATTCAAATTACATTCAAATACATTTCTATGTCCTGAGTGAAAATGACCAGCACATTATTCCAAAAGGCCTGGTAACCATAGGAGTGAATGTTTACACACATTCTACTGCCTATAAATCAACCCCATTACTTTAACACTCTTATCAATACACCTAAGTGTGTGTACATGAGGCTGAGCTCAACAGCACAGCTATACACTGTGGTAAAAAAGAGTCAATGGAAGACAAACAACCATCAATTAATTATAGGGAGTCGGGACAGATGCAAGAAAAGAGATACAAAGTTGATATACTGAAGTCGGCTCCTAGTAAACTAATCTTAAATTAGGGTATTTTCTATTTTTTATAGTTATTCAAACAAATCCTTAAAAAGATATGCCTGCATTGTCAAACGTCTCAGGCTACGCAATGACACTTCGGCCTAACAGACAACCTTATCAGTTGGAACTGGAGATAATCCAGAAGGGCAGCAAATGCCTTCTACAATATAATACATTACAGTCTTAAAATAATGTGCTCAACAATCATGTAGCCTAATGCAGGAATGTGGGTACTTTACAACTATGCTGTTTATGAAATGGAAAACCATCAGTTGGAAAATACTGTAAAGCATGTCAAAACTGAGTAAAAACTGCTTGTGTCCAAGGGCTGAAACCTGAAGCTTCATAAAAATATGTAAAAGGTCGTAAGTTCAATAGAGATGAAACAGCCTGTGTCAGTCCGATCCGTTAAAAATGTTGAATTGCTGTGAAAGCACTGAAAAAAAGAATCCAGCTGCATATCTTGCTCCTAGCTTCCTATTCCGCCAACCTTTCCTGTACTCAATCTAAAGAGCTCTGCAGAGAATGGATAATCTAACGGGGACATTAGTGAGATTATTTACATAACTCTGAGAGTTATAGCCTTTTAGACAAGGCAGAACCGGCAGTTCTCTGTGGTGTCTCATTGCAGTCCAGGGGGAGTGCCTTCGATACAGAGGGTTAAAGAAGTAAATTTCATATTTCTATTATGTGATCAGGATTATATAAACATTTACCCAGTCGTGGTGTACATACAATGCTATGTGCGAATGTTGTTGTTTATTTCTTAAATACATACCTATGGACTGTTATTTAAAGTAACCAAATTGTGTAACATTTATAAAGATACAATATTTACAAGAGGCATGTTTCGAGCAAAGATATGTTAGGCAAGGCAAACGTTTATACATGAGTTTAATATTTTGTAGATGTCTGTTTTGTAAATACACTGCTATAATTTGTATTCAGGGGGGCATTACTGCAGTGTATTTACGAAATGTGAGATCTCAAAATTTAATTGGAGCCCTTTTTATCAATATCAAAGTAAAGTTGGATTTTCCCTTAGAAACAGTATGAGACATTTGATATTGAACAACCACTGTGAATTTAAAGCAGATGTTTGCTTTAGATGACCAGAATCCAATCTACTAAGCAATTATAATTTAATATCACTACAAAGTTGGTCCGGGGGGCTTAGATGAGGGTCAGAGATCGGACTCCTAGGATTAACTAAACAGCCTTTCTGCTCTCACTTGTTGCTTCACATCCACTCCTCCTCGCCGTCTCGTTTGCACCTCAAGGACCTTCTGGCAGAGCTGATACAACGTTGACTCAACACACACTTTCCTTTTACAACACCGGATAGCAGAGGGACAAGAAAGGCAACTGGAATTCTTCAGAACGATGGCCATTAAGTTCAGCTTCTGCGTTCTATTAGGTTCCACTTATTAAACTGTTCACACACCAATGCTGCTTGTGCATGGCAAAAGGCGGGAAGAGCAGGTCCTTTTTTGCACTGGCACTCATCCCAGACATGCTTTGTACTCTCTTAGGATGTCCTTTAGAGAAAAGATTAGCACACTACTCAGAATGCAGGACCCTGCTCCACATGGCTCTTTGTCCACGCATGGGCTGAAAAGTTGCTATTCATGAAAATGAGATGAGAGGGAGTTTAGGGGGGCAGCCCCCACCACCACCACCACTACCACAACCACAATGTCCAACAGAAAGACTCTGTGACATCATCAATGCATCGTAATCCATTTCAACAGAGTTAAGTCTCCGCTGACATAATGCCCTCATTACATTCACATGAATTTAGGCCTCTCGTGCATCACTTTATCACTGTTGAATAACATGCAGGCAGTAGGTTATTATTACTATTTTTACAAACCCTGATTTGATCTTCAGGTACTAAATATATAGCCAGGGTTAGGGTTAGGGGGTCAGGTTCATATTCCAGTCTATTTTGTTTTGTTGATGTATAGAAAGCAAAGCTGGATAGCATGCTTTATCTCTTTTGCACCCTCAAATCAATCAAGACCCAAAGGATCAAAACACATTATCTACCTTTCCCCTCCCCCCCCCCGATATTATCATGTTGAACTTGGACATTTTCATCCCAAAAGTAAGATAATCGGAAGAGTCACTGCCATTTCAGGACGTATTTTCCCTTTTGTAAAGGTAAAAAGGTGCTGAGGATCCTTCTGTGGCCAGCTCGCCTGCAAATACACTTCATACTCATTCCTTTGTTATCTATAGATAGGTGTTCAGTTCCCTGCATCAAAGATGCCACCAAGCATCCCGGCGTTTCCCTTCCAGATTTGATCCCTGGCAGTGGAGGGATTGAGCGGATGAATATGGGCCAATCTCCGATTAAGAGACACTGTCTTCAAACAGTTGAATTAATCCCTGTAACTTTCATTACCTGGAGCTCTGAACTCCACGGATGCCTCGCCCTTCATAACATCATGGCAAAAAACCTTGCTGTGTGAACTCAAGGTCATTCAATCGAGGCTCTGCAGGAATACCTCTGGTGTTCATACTTCAACATGGAGAGGCGGTAGAAGGGCCTGGTTAGCGTGATTATGTAGCTTGGTTGATTTGGAATTACACAGCTGTTCCAAGATGAATTCATAGTCGCTGTGATGCGCCGTTCATGGGGACTCCGCACACATTGCCATGCCATTTATAGTCTTGTGTTTTGCCACGATGCCGTCGAAGTTCAGTTTGAGCTTGAAAGACCCTGATTAGGTTTGTGAATGTCGAGCTCTCTTCCGGGCAGCTTGACATGAGATCACATGTCTTGCATTCCAATGCAGCAGCCATGTCACTGGACAGGCAACTCTTTCATCTGACATTGGGTCATCCCTTTATCTGATTCAACCATCCATAAAGACATCCACCCAATCCATCCATCCCTCTTCAACTTCCCTCACACTGGAGATGCAGAAGCAGTTAGTGCTACAGGCCCCTGGTCTTTGGCCCTTGAGCGTAGGGTAGGACGTCCTCCATCTACCAAATGCATTGCACCACTGACCACGAGTTACTAACAACCCCCCCATCGGCTCAGAGACAGCCCCGGCGACGTCGCCACCCCCTCCAGCTCTTCACATGGTGGTGGGAGCGGAAGCGAGGAATCTCAGGGGCTTCTTCGTATCGTGTGCGAAAAGGGTCGGCCACTGGGGCGGAAGGCAAGGCGCTTCCTGGACAATGGACATATTCTGCTGCTAGACTGGAAGGACACCAGGGTGGATCCGGGTGGACACTAACAAGTCCTGCAAACACGTGGGAGGGGGAAGGACGGAGCTGAACCCACTTGGTTCTCTGACAGAGTGTGATTAAAGAGACTTTCATACACTAGTTGTTTGTGCTTCTCAAAGTGTCCTACTGGGCATCATTAAGCACTAGGTCATGGTGATGTAGGATGGAGCCCTACATCATTAGCTCACCAACAAGCACTCTTATATATTGTAGAGTGTGGCTCTCAGAAAAAAAAACATATTGTGTGTGGGATGTTTGATAGGCGAGATCAGCCTCTTGTTGACTCATGTTCTAACAGTGCACGTGAGGGACCTCCAGTTAGCGCGTCACTGAGGATAGAACAGCTCAAACGTTGCACACAGCCAATGTTGTAGTTCAGCAAACATACATTTGTCACTGCGGCCCACTGTGGTCTCTGACAAGCAGATGTGGAGCCGTCGCCGTGGTTGCAACCTAACATCTGTCTGCTGGTGTCCGGGTATAACCATAGAGGCTGGATGGAAAATACACGTTAGGGAGGCATAACTGGAAGGAGATTAATGTGTTGGCCATGTCATGTGCCATATAAGTTCTCATTTCTTTCAGCTGACCAATGAAAAGTGTTAACCGTCCATTATCTTGCATCTGGACTGAAGAACGACTCTTCTGAACAGCTAGTACATACAGGAGTCATGTTTCTGGCATGATTCTACATGATTAACCAGTGAAGTGTCATTTGAACATCAAAATATGGAGCGAAAACAACTTGCTTGATTTTCCTGTTATTCCGAGACGACTCTCTTACTAGTCACCTGCCCTCCAGGGTTTTTTCACAGAACAGTCATACTACTTTAACAGCCATTCAAAGAACTGTTTGAATGTCCTCTCAAAACCATTGTGGCCGTCTCAACCCGTCTAAAATAATCAGTTGTGTGGTGCGTCTCATTGAGCGTCTGGTCCAGTTGTTTCACCAGCCACACCATAAGACCAGGTGCTTCACTGCTTCATTCACTGCCTCACTGCGGAAATGAAACAAGAGGAACACCTATAGAGTATGGTATGAAACATGTCCACACACAGCGGGTGTTTCTGTGGGACACCTCTGAAGCCAGAGACAGATAAGTCGGGCAGAGCACTCCCTTTTAAAAGCCATACATTCATTCCACAATCAAATCCCCTAGCCGGTGAAATATGTTTGCCTGCCTGTTGGACGTGGGAGTGGAGAAAGTCCCGAATGAGATCTTTCCGTAAGACCTCCGTAAGCTTTCAGAAATGACTTTGGTGGTGATGGTGGTGAGGGGGCCAATATGCCTGTCTAGCATGCTGCATCTGTCTAGAGAGAAGGTTTGTCGTTAATACCCCTCTCTCCGCATCCTGGGAGCTGCCTTCCTCCAACCCAGATGGCCATCATTAAGGTGCTGCTGCCAAGTCTGGAAGTCTTAAATTTGGAGCTGAGATTCTATCTCTGAGAGAGGCACATGCACACACTCACTGAGTAAAACACACACACACACACACACACACACACACACACACACATACACATACACACACATACACACACACACACACACACACACACGCACACACACACATAAACGCACACA
>OOFH01049711.1:0-21034 GCA_900323355.1 Merlangius merlangus
CAAACACAACCGCACACACACACACACAAGAACAAACACATGCACACGAGTGCGCACACAAACACAAACGCACACACACACACACACACACACACACACACACACACACACACACACACACAAACACACACACACACACACACACACACACACACACACACACACACACACATATATACACACACACATACACACACACACACACACACACACACACACACACGCATGCGCACAAACACAAACGCACACACACACACACACACACACACACACACACACACACACACACACACACACAAAAACAAACACGCACACGCACACATGCAAAACACAAAGCCATTCTCCAGATGATCTTTGGCCAGAAGTTGCAATTATTGTAATTTTCAATTCATGATTAATTCATGAATATTTTTGTGATATTTTGTGATATTTTTCATGAATATCTTGCTTCAGATCTGTAAATTGATGCCATTTTGCATTTTTCTTCCTGTGCACAGATTCTAAACCCTCCGCCCTCCCCTGCCACTGACCGATCCCTCTACAATGCAGAGGTCTTCTACTCTTCTAATAGCCCATCAACTACCAGATCATACAGGTAACATACGCACACACACGCTGGCACACATCATCCGAACGTGTAGTTGGACCTTGGTACTTGGCAACGTTCCAAGTCTCATGATCAATCCCATGGATGAGTTTCAAACAAGATATGTATTGACCCTTTAGAGGGCAGCAAACTCATAAATGTTGACAATAAATAGATATTGTAATCTTTAAATCTGTATAACTTGATTATGACTCCAGCATTTTCAAATATTTGTGTACAAGCTGCTTTTGAAAGCCGGCCTCAACTGATTTCCTCAGCACCCTGTAACAATGTGACTGTTGCCATGGGGACTACTCTGTTGTTTTTGTTTTGAAACCTGTACTGCCAGCTCTCCAGGTCCCTTTCTGATAAACAAGGCCCAGTGCAAACAGAACGCATTAGTATAGGAGTACTGCTGCCACCACAGCCCTCCATATGGAAATAAATCAATGCTCCCCGTATGTGCTTCCTACACACTAAAGCTACAAGTAATGGACGGATGTAGCAGTCCTGTTAATATAGGATCAGATTTCATCAAAAGGAGGGCACTGAAGGGAGCTATGCGTCAGAAGGTAACCCTGGCAATCACATATCCACAGCTGCTCGAGGTGAATGGTTAACCCGATATGATGACGACCACAACCTGCCCTATTGTCAGACAGAAACAGGCTCAAAGTTCACGTGTTCTGTAACTTACTGCTGACATGGATGAGATAAGATAAGACTTATACTGGAGGCTCACAGATGGGAAATGCGTGTGTCACAGCAGCAAGTATAGGACGGTAGTAGAGATACACTCACAATTGACTACATAAATAAAACCCCACTGCCCTGGTGTTCATAGTGTTTTATGTACCACCAAGTGTCTGATTTTAAAGATATTGAGTCCCGCAGCTTTAGACCCCTTAACACAGAGCACAGAGACACCGAACAATGGCATCTGAGCAGACATAGATTAGATTGATTGTGACAACCACCTTACTGATTGCCTCCTCTAGTTTATTTGCAAATAAAAGCCAACCCCAGGACCGACCCTTGATAAGATAAGATTGGATTTGATTAATGTTATCAAATACACCATGAGGTACAAGGAGATCGCACAAACCAGCACATGAGCCATCAGGTAGTTGGTGTACGACGAGGGCAGCGCCGGCCGGGGGCACGATGCTTTCCTCAAACGGGGCTCTGACCCCCTGCTCCCTCCGCCCTCTCCCCAGGCCCTACCACCACGCAGTGCGGGGCGCCGCCCCCCCCACCACCCCCTGCAGCACGGACGTGTGCGACAGCGACTACGGCCCCCGGCGGCTCCCGGGCAGCAGCATGGGTCCCGGCAGCGCCTCGGGGGGGCCCAGCCGCTGGAAGGTGTCGGTGGGCCACGGCGGCCACCACTCCAAGCACAACAAGTACTACATGGACCTGAACTCGGACTCGGACCCCTACCCTCCGCCGCCCACGCCGCTCTCCCAGTACCTGTCGGCCGAGGAGAGCTGCCCGCCCTCGCCGTCCACCGAGCGCTCCTACTTCCACCTCTGTCCGCCGCCGCCGTCCCCCTGCACCGACTCCTCCTGACCCGCGCTACGGCCCACGCCGAGGTGGTAAACAACAAGCCAGGCCGATGGGTGAAACCTGTTGGAACGGGACTTCTGGTGCTGGGGCAGTGAACACAACCAAAAGAGAACCAGAGGGATATTGTGTTATAAGAAAGTACAGAAAATAGAACAATGATTCGGGTGCTATCGGGGGAAGATCCACGGTCTTCCTCGTAATGATATGGTTTGATTTTCTGCTGCTGGAATCAGGCGGTGGCTCAATTGCCTTGCTAACGCGTACGGTGGCGTACGTCGGCCAATCGGGCCTTCCACTCAGAAACTGAACGCCTGCTCACCTGCAGTCGGCTGAAGAACAGGTGGATTATTTATACTGTGTTAAAAATCCTGGCTTCCTTATCTCCCAGAGGACAGGTAATCAGAGGTCATCAACAGCTCCACTCTGCTGAACGCTGCTCGACCTTTGGGTTGACCTGGGGACCTCTTCCTAGCATTCCATCCCCCTGCTTCTCCGCCCACGCTCTCTCGTCGTCCACCTCTCAGCCTCCCTTCCATCATCACCCATTTCTCCACCCACTTTATCTCATCTGCCCCCTTCTCCACCTCAATTTATCTCTGTAGCTTCTAGGGCTGAACGATAAATCGGATTCAAATCAAAATCGCGATGTCATAGAACGCAGTATGCAAATTGCAAAGGCTGCGATTCAACTATTCTTATTTTTATTTTACAAATTCAATAGTTAAATAAAGAAGTTTGTAGTATAAATTAATCTCAACACATCGGCATGGCCTAAAGCATTCAAGTTTTTATGTTGAATGCTTCCAATGTTGTGTTGGTCATACTAAAGAATGATTTATTTATTGTTTGTGAATAAAACACAACATACTAACAGGAACTAACTGAAATTATAAAAATCGCACATTAAATCGCAATATTGGTCAAAATAATCGCAATTAGATTATTTCCCCAAAATCGTCCAGCCCTAGTATCTTCTCTGCCGGCCTTTCTTTTATCCTCCCAGCGTGGGGGTGAACTATGTACAATATATCCATATCAACACATATTGAAGATATCTCAGTAGATATCGGGATAGATAAATGAAGATGGAGGTGGTTGAATGGGGTCCGGACGGTGAGTGTTGTAGGGGACAGAAGTGTCACCGTCCTGGGTCAGGGCAGTGGGCCGCCGTGGCCTATGGAGGAGTGTTTGATGGGTGAGATCGTCACAAGCTCATTGGGCGAAACCTTCTGTGTACTTCGACTTCAATATATTCACATTTTACATGTATATGTCCCTTGAATTTTAATTGATGAGCGATTAGAAAAAAATAACAACATTCAATCAGCTTGGTTGGCATGTGTTGAAAATGTAGAAGAAAAGGAAAGAGGAAGCATCAAAAGTTCTCAAATCAAACCACTGTGACAGCAGCGCCCAAACACGTCTGCAAGCTTCATCATCCTACTTCTGTTTGGGATGGGCTCGGGTTAGAGCCAGCGATGGGACTTTGAAAAGTGAGGTCCCTTCGTGCCAATTTTAACAAAAGACATTGCCAATGCGATAATGTGTGTTTCACCAGATATGTACATATAAAATTATTTGGTAATTAACCCTACTACATGACAAAACAATACCAAATGAAATGTAATGTTTGTACATAACTGTAATTAGGTAGTTAGCAATTTGTATTGTGAATTAGAACCTGTTCCCATCGCCACAGGTCACGTTGTTCTGTTTAACTATGTTGGCTGCTAGTATGTACATACTATATATTATGTATTATTCATTTATACAATACAGACGTGTCCAAATTTAAACTTTCATTCTGACAATAGATCTTAAATCTATTTTATGGTTCATAAAAAAAAACTAAATAATCACATAGTAATTTTGCAAAATTATATTTGTGTGTACGTTGTGACATATGTACGTTTTTATTTAAATATTCAATTTCAAGTTAAAAATGCGCATTTTGGGTCGCTCTCCAAATGTAGAGGGCTTCGGATAACGTCATTCTAAAGCATTCAGCCTTTTAGTAACCTCTCCATAAAACGTCCATTGTATGTTGTGGGCGTCAATAGGTGTGAGTTGATTGATATCACAGGACACCAGCTGGTAAAGCGAAGTTATATGATGTCACCAGCTGATTAGGCGATGTTGCATGATGTCTCCAGTCTACGAAGCCATGTTGGATGATGTCACCAGCTGAATAAGTCATGGTGGAGGATGTCACCAGCTGATTGAGTAATGGTGGAGGATGTCACCAGCTAAATAAGCGATGTTAGCAGACACCAGCTGATCCACGGTTGCCAGCATGTATCCAACCAGATTCCAACCACTTTGAAGACTTGCTCAGAATGTTCATCCGGCACTTATCAAATTCATAGCATGTCATCCCTGCAACTATAATAAGACAAGATGAAAGATAAAAACAATCATGGCACTTAAAAACTCAAGATGGATGAACAGGGAAACTTTTTATTTTTTGACTGTTATATACTATTGCAACACATCATCGGTAGGATAGCACTAATCTGTGTTACAATGTGCTAATTCCAGCTCACATTCACTAGTAGTGGGCAAAACAACAGTTGGTGAATTCTGATTTAGAAAGAGCCAACATCGGTGGGGCAAACTGTATTTAGTTCTTATTGGATAAAGTTTGTGTTCTTATAGCAAGTTTTCAAACAAAAAGGTGCATCCTATTGTAGAAGATGCAGAAATACGTTGTCATGTGGTCTTCATTATAATTGTATAAGCATTATAAGTATAATATGTAAAAGCAACATTGAGCTCAATAGTATTTAATAGTGTTCTGGTGTCAAAGTCCAAAAAGGTTCCAACTATTATTTTAAAACAGGATGTATTCCGCAATTACCACATACAATATATGATCAGAGCATGAAAATACATTTAACATTTGCAGTAAAATAAATCTATTGTAGATTATATTTCTATTGTACATTTGTTTCTATTCTAAAGGTCTTTAGATGTGTTTTGTAATTGTATATGTCATCATGTTAGCTGGTTCTTGGTTTGCATATTTGGCATAATTACATATCTTGGAAAGAGACAACTATTTCCAAATTATGATTCTGTTTTTTTGTTCTTTTGAGTATTTTCTTTTGGGTCGTTGTATCCAAACACCTCCAAATCTTGACCCAACACAGATTAAAGATTAAACAGGAGCTACCGAAACCATTCAAAGAGATCTTTTCCAAGAGATCTTTATGTATTACATTTGTCCTGCTTGTCACCTTTGGTCAGTTTTTTTCTGTGACTCCTTCTCCAAACCTAAACCCTATAGTGTGTTTCAAAAGTTGTCTTGCTTTTGGGTGTGAAGTGAAGGGAGCTTTGGGGTTTTCAGTAACCAGGTTGTTGCTGCTAATTAGCTAGAATTTACTTGTTGCTATAGGTAACATTTAATTAGAATAGCAATCATGGCAGCCCAACTCTTAGATCTATAAGCATTTTCCTCAAACCACTGTGCCAGTAAAACTATGTTCCTCGAACAAATCTTGTCATTGTTGAGATTTTTTTATCATAAGCATTTTTGTATAATAAAGGTTATATTTTAAAGAATGTGTTTTGTTGATTTGTTTTATTGACTGGATGGATAGTTTACAGAACAGTCAGACTGTGTAAAAGTCTGAATGTTTACTGTTTTAGTAGAATGGCCACTGGGCATATCCACACACAGTTCTGTAGGGTTCCCTAATTCCGTAGCCTAATGACATATCATTAGGTCCAATACAAATCTATACAGGGAACTGTCTATATCAATAAACCTGCCCAAATCAAGGGGCAGGTTTGTAATCCTAATAAAAGTATCTCACTCTATGACATAATTCTGTTTTCTTTATTTGTAAAATTATATTATTGATGATAATTATAACCCTAATAATTTCATGAAATAACAGGATATTGTATTTTGGCCATAGATCGATGGTTGTAGTTCTACCACAAACACAAACATGCACACAACCTCACATGCGCTCACACACAGACAGACAGACAGACAGACAGACAGACAGACAGGCAGGCAGGCAGGCACGCACGCACGCGCGCACACACACACAGACACACACACACACACACACACACACACACACACACACACTCCTGGTATCCCAACCCTCCTACTCTATGATTGCATTTATTTGAAAGCCATATCTCAATATTGATGCCAACATGTCAATAATACTGGTCGCTTTTTTTTCCAGTCCTCATTGACCATTAACCACAAGTATCTGACTTAAGTTGCACATTCCATACAGCACAGATTGGTTTTGTAGACGTCGCTGCTATAAAATCGCCGTCCCAATCTAAGGCAATATAAATTAAATAGAGCTTTGATTTATTTATTTGAGTAACATTTAGTTACATTATTAATAAGCCTTAAAGGCATATGTTTTGAAAACATATATGCATTAGAGGTCAGATGTGATGATGTTCATTGTCGCATCAGTGGCTGTCTCTAATAAAGGACTGGTTAACATGTGATCTATTGGTGCGTTGGATTTAGAGGTCCGTGAAAATGTATGGGTGGAGTCAATTGTTTTGGTTATAGTTAATTCTAAACAAATTAAATATTGTGAAATTAGTACATTAACGACATATTGTTACACTTTTTCATGAACGTTATCGTGAACGTTTTATGTTCAAATTAACTAAACGCTATGATTTGTAAAACATGAATTCAGTTATCCTATCGTGAACTGGCCCACTGTTTAGCCAATAAAATGGCACTGTATTCTCTGAGTGGCAGGTGCTCGACCAATACGAAGAGCGCTACTGTATTCGGCTGATAGGTAAGTTGTAGTTGGGGGAAGGGGTCGCTGAAGTTGACGACACCGCCATCTTGAAAAGTACCCTCAGATAATCTACGTTTTCGCGCCCGTCAGAATCAGTTTTAAACAATATATTTTTATAAACGTAGTCGCGCGTTGTGTCAATGTTTCTTTAGTGGTGGCGTCGGGCTAATGGTTGAATAAGCTACATGCCGGATACGTGTCGTATGCTGTTGTTTATCGGTAGGTACCCTGGCCAGTTGATGCACTTCTCGTTGAAAAGACAAGAACTGGCGACTAGCTAACAGTCTTCCATAGCCGGCTACGGCTAACTGTCTAGCAAGGAGCATACTTGGCCATCTTGCTTTTCTGCAGTATAAAGGTTACTTTGACAACATACATTGTGAATATTTTAGCCACTTAGATCTTTAGGAGCGAATATGACCAACCCTGTTTGACACATTTTAGTTGGACTAAGGAAAAGGCTTTGTTTCTGTGGTCCACCGTTTATTTCCTTGAACCGTTCCCTGTACTATATGTTAGTTGCGTTAGCTAGCAGGAGCTAGCTGTCAACGCAAACACCATCGCTAGCATTATATCGCAGCCCGCTTCACGTGATTCCTGCAACTCTAACGTTATTGTGCTGAACAGTAATTAACTGTGTTCGTTGGTTTGACTCATTTTCATAGTCAGTTCGCATATTATGACTCTGGCCAACGTTCCCATTGCTAATTGGAGACTGAAGTTAAAATGTTAGATCTGTGGCCAACCTTAGTGAATTATGTTTCAGGAGCACCCGGCTATGGACTTCATTCGGGCAATGAGCTTAGAATATCTCTGATGTAGAATGGCTTTACCATAGAGAGTGTAAACATTGGACGCACTAGTGCCGCAGGTGGAACGTGTCTTCACACCATCTGGGACGCAACGATGTTCTCACATCAGGAGCAATAACGTTAGACGTATTAAACCATACAGAATAAAATGTATGATAGTAGGATATATAAAGATCTGACGGTAGATTGACGATATTAACATATTATTAGCACAAAACAAGCATAACCCGAGGTTATAAGTGAGGTTAGGATTATGCTTCAATGAAGTTAACTACCTTCAGGCGTAGTGACTGTAGTTAACCTAACGATTTAATCTGCTGCTGTTGGCAGACAATCCAAATATATCATCCGGCTAAAGAATTTGAAGTTAAATTGGTCGGCAGTGTTGATAGGAACTTCTGATTTCCCTCTCAATATATGGGCTACGACCGAGACACAAATGGACATGATCTGAATATACCTTTCCGTGCGCGATTCTCTGCCATTGTTTTGAAAAGGTGTGGAGAATCATTCTTAAAACTGATTGATAGGCGTGGGTTAAAGACTCAATAGAAACCATGTTAAACAATACTTTGGGGAGAAAGGGCATTATCTTTGGTCTTAACATCTCTGGCTGTCTGATTTACTTCTTATTCAGAGCCTTTAGACTTTAGGAATGCAATCAATCAAACAGTTATCGGAAATACATTTTATAATGTTTGTAAGGAATAAAATAATATAATGATGAATTCAAGCTAAATTATTACTATTGCTAAAGTCATTAATAGATGAAACCTTCTGGAGGTAAAGCATATGCAGTGCAAACTACCAAGGTTAAACTTGACAGATGGAGTCTAAAGCAATGGCTGTGCGTCAACATAACATTAAAATGGGATGGTACGGATTGTAGATTGTACGGATTGTGTCTTCCATTTCCCTGTCTCTTTTTGCACTGTTCAGGAATAGCGCTCCTGATTTAGTTGTATACTGCACAATGACAATAAAGGCTTTCGGTTCTATTCCATGTAATTTGCTTTTATGTAGAGACCCAATGAAAGCAGCACGGCACTATATCCTAATGTTTAGGATTGAACAAGGGTATTGCCGGCTGTAAGTGTGATTTTCCTTTCTGATGAGTATTGTTGGTGTACTTCAATCCAGATTTAAGTCAATATATGTACGTAACGTGATAATGCATGCAGATAGCATATGAGGATTATGTGTTCAATTTGGTCAGTATTTCAAGATGACACAATGCAAGGGTCTTAACATGCATGCAAATGAGTGAAGTTAACTAATTTTTTATTCCTAAATAGGTAATCTATGACATTTGTTTAGCTCTCATGAGATTTTTTTAGAGGGGGGGCAGGGGGCAGAATAGTATGTCATTCAGGGCACTTGTAGTTTGCTAATTCTTGTATGAGTTTGGCAAAGTTGCTGTTTTCTGTGTTTCCACCTGGGCCAAAAGACACAAAAAGAATCTTCCTGGGGTTAATACTCTTTCTTTATGTGTGCTGTTCTCTCAGGTGTTTGCTGTTGATGTTTTGAGGAGCTGCTGGGTGCCACTGCTGCTGTATGTGTGCTGCTGTGTCTGTCTGTCGCCACCTTCTGCCCAGCAAGCCAGCCTGTAATGGGCCACAACTCCCAAAGAGTAGAACACGCCTCCTCATTTTAACCCCAGTTCCAGTCTCTGGACTCCACACACAAGCAGGTGGGCATGGAAAAGCTAATTGTTGCCAGGAATACAAAAACCTTCGATCTCTGATTTTATTCAGTTATATTCTGCTGACATCTAAAGGTTGAAATCCAATAACCACAGTTTATACCAAGAAAAAGATCACGCAGAGCTCTGGTATGGGTACCAAATGCTTTCATATAAAAATAAGTATAATTTAATAAAATTAAATTAAATATAATTATTTAATAATAATATAATTTCACGAACAAGGATTTGGACATGAAAAACATATATAACATTTCCAAACATGTCTGGTTTGCTTTTAATGAATACTGAATTGAGTCACCATTACCACATGAATAATTATCTACCTCCATTCAAGTGTGAACCCTGCAGATCTGTCAACTGTGACCACGACCTACTATAGGTTTAAGTTAACATTTAAATGATGTTGTATAAAGGTAATTCATGAAAAAGATGATGCAATCATACTTCCCCACCTCGGGATAGGATGCCTATTCTGATAGTACTCAAGTCCTCCTTAAATTGTATGGTGTTGTAACTTGGAATTGTATGGTGTGGCGACTTCCTGCATTTAGAGTCATGTTTTGGAAGTTTGACCTCCACACCACGTCTCACATCGACACGCTGTTGGAGAAGGAAGATGTGACGCTGACTGAAGTGATGGACGAGGAAGACGTCCTCCAGGAGTGCAAGGCTCAGAACCACAAGCTTGTGGACTTCCTGCTGAGGCCTCAGTGCATGGACGACCTGGTCACCTTCATCACACAGGAACCCAATGCTGATGTAGAGGAGAAGGTCAAATACAAGTAAGGCTGCATTCAGGCATTGTATTCCATATTTTAGTTATTTTGTGGCTTGATTCATTTAACTAGTATATCATTGATAAATCATTTGCTAATCATTTCAGGCAAATAATGTAAGCATGTTTTATTTGAGTGCATGAAAAGAGGTCAAGAATTGATCTTTTGATTTAATTCTCTAGGTACCCCAACATATCGTGTGAGCTGCTCACATCAGACGTGGGTCAGATCAATGACCGACTGGGAGAAGACGACAACCTACTGATGAAACTCTACGGCTTTCTCCAAAATGAGCCACCCCTGAATCCCCTCCTGGCCAGCTTCTTCTCCAAAGTCCTCTCCATTCTCATTGGGCGAAAGCCAGAACAGGTACAAACCCAGTTAGCGGCCCTAGCTTGTGGCTGTCACGGTGATTGTGCATGTCTACTTGGCCACCACAGGGCCCTGGTTCATGAGACTGATTTAAGTAATATTACACAAGAGGATGTGCACTTCAGTGATGCTCACTGAACTCGCCGCAATAAGGACAGTGAAGCACACCCTCAAGTGCAATACTGCGGTTATGCCACAGTTACATACTAAATAAATGTAATCACATTTGTAGTCATATTGTTGGGCAATTCTCTGGGCAAAAGTTACAAATCAGATTTTATTTGGATGCAAGGATACCATATATATATATATATATATATTGTAGACAAACGGGGTGTGTTTGTGTGCATGAATTGTTTTTCAGATTGTAGAGTTTCTGCGGAAGCGGGAGGACTTTGTAGACTTGGTTATCAAACACATCGGGACGTCGGCGATCATGGACCTGCTGCTCAGGATGCTGACCTGCATCGAACCACAGCAGCTGAGACAGGACGTGCTTAATGTGCGTAGGCGCTTTATCATATAGGCCTTGTTTGGACCTAGTATGTTTTGCCAGTGCACAGTCGCAAGTGTAGTTCCTCTCATCACACTGTCTGAAACAGAATACCACATGATTTGATTCAAAATGCGGCGCTAGTGTTTCAAATGCCATGGCTGATTGAGTTTGCAATTGCATTGTTTTCTTTCAGTGTTTTGTTATTTACGTATTTACTGGCCCATCTAACATTCATTTTTACGCCGTCCTCTTTTGTTTGTCTCCCACTGCAGTGGCTGAATGAAGAGAAGGTAATCCAGCGGCTGGTAGACATGGTACAATCTAGTCAGGACGAGGACGTGAGTCATTTCATTATTTAAAACAATTGTATGACCTTGCGGCAAAGTTTTATCACATGGCAATATTATTAAATAAATGGAAGCAGCAGATAAAACATTGTATTGTTTAGTATATCCTGCATTGAACTGTCTGAATTGGTACGTTCATATTGTTATATATTTACCTTTATGTATGTATTTCATACGGCCCATCTTGGCCTTAATAGAGACATTCCAACGCCTCCCAGTCTCTGTGTGAGATCATCAGACTGAGCAGAGATCAGATGTTCCAGGTTCAGGGAAGCTCTGATCCAGACCCCCTGCTGGCCACACTGGAGAAGTACGCTCTTGGTTATATAAAAATAATTGCTTTTTTTGCATGCATTTTTTTATAGAAATATAATTTGTGTGAAATAAAGTAACTTCCATCTGCTATTCTGGATATCTGCGCCCACACAACAATGTGTTCTTAACAAGAGGCAGCTTTTTATGACCCTGATTGTATATAGTCTACACTGGGAGTCATGTAATTGCACCTGCCTGCATTTTTGAATCCAAACATTTCATTTACAGCATTATTGTTGCCAGGATTGTAGTGGAAGTGAATAGAAGAGGCTTTGTGACAACTAGTACAGACTAAATGTTTTTAGTGTTTGCCCTCATGGAGGACAGAAGCAATAACTAGGTAAATTTGTTTGCGTGCAATGCTTAAACATGCATTGCCAAATAGCTGTGATGGGCAGAAATATATTACTTGCAGTTTGGCTGTTTGTTTGTCTTTGGTCCTCCTATTATCAGGTCATTTCTTCCAGCTCCATTGCGAGTATTTCTGTTTTAACCTTTTGTTTGCATTTCTTCTCATCAGGCAGGAGACGGTGGAGCAACTGTTGGCCAACATCTTTGACAAGGAGAAGAATGAATCCGCTATTGTCAGTGTTATTCAGATCCTCCTCACGCTGTTTGAGACGAGGAGACCAGCGTAAGTCTGAATAATAAGGATGATGATTGTCTAGGTTTGTAGTCTATGCAAGGGATAATGCCAGACGAGGTGTCCATTATCATTATTCGCGAAGTCCATTAACTCCTGATAATGGACACCTCGAAGGGCATTATCCCTCTTATACCACGGTCACTTGCCAAAGAAAATAAATTAAGACCATTATTTATATTTTCATGCGTTTTACAATCCAAATATAAAGTTTTTCACAAGCCATAACTTTACCCTGTTACCCTGGTAACGCCTCAGGGTTTGACTAATTCCTGGAACAACCATTACCCTCCCGTAAGGTTCTTATGCAACGGACCGTTGTTCACTTCTCCAGTAATTAGGACAGACCTTAGCTACGACTTGGCAACGGGAGGTATTCTAGTCCGTCAGGTTTGACTGCGTTCCCGAACTTCCCGTTGCTATGGTTACTCATTTTTTAGAGTAACCAGCGCATTAATTGAGAACGGTGAACAGACAATTTGACTGGAACTACTTAGCAGATGTCCGTATATCAGGAGTTAATGCACACCCTGCAGCCAATCAGAATCAAGTGTTCTCCCAGACCGTGGTATAAGATATGATAAAGGAGGCTGGGTTTCTAGCAGGGCTGTTCGAACAAATTTCGAGAGTCGATAAAATAAGAATAGTAAAAAATATTCTACCAGGATTTCACACAGCACTTTACAGCTAAGGCCACCGCCTTAGCAAAATAAATACAATTCACTCAGTGTATAGATGAGACTGCAGGGAAACAGTCTGACAGCCTGCATGAAAAAAAAGAAGCATAAATGGTCCACCTGTAAAAGGGTTGGTATTAAAAAATAAGGAATGCGGTTATAGTGGAAGATTGACAGCTCTAGATGTGTAGTGTACAATGTGATTTAGGAGGTTGGGTTTCTATGTAATACGTTTTTAAAGGAACATGATAAATTATGTTTGGTTTCTATGTTGCAGGTTTGAGGGTCACATGGATTGTCCTCCAGGAATGTCACACCCTCTGTTCTCAGTCAACCACAGCATCCTGGAAGCTGTCAGGCCCAGACTCAAGGACTTTCACCAGCTTTTACTTGAACCTCCCAAGGTACCCAAGATCACTATTCAATGCTTGGCAAACAGATGTAGCTTTGCTAGGGATACTGAATAGATTTAGAGCCAAGCATATGCTGCACAGCTGGACTTCCAAAGGTTTTGTCATGTACGTTTTGGTTAGCAGCCATTCACACTCCATGGCCAGGAATTCCCTTTGGCATATATCCAGAATGGGATAGTAGTAAATGTACAAACAATAATAAAAAGTTCACACATAGTGTTACTTTCCATCGTTGATTTGGTTGTTAGTTTTTCACTGGATGTTTTTTTATTATCTGTAATGACTTGTAACTGATGTGTGACGCTGAGTAAAGAATCCTAATTTAATGGAATAAAAACCTTAACAGCACTGTACTAGCTTACATTTACATTTTCTTTCAACCCCAACAGAAGAACCTGATGAAGACAACGTGGGGGGTGTTGGACCCCCCAGTTGGCAACACAAGGCTGAACGTGGTCCGATTGGTGGCCAGCCTTCTGCAGAGCAACACGCACACCATCAACACAGAACTCATCAACCTCAACACGTTGGGGGTCATATTAGTAAGTATCCATAGATGGTTAGGTTGACAAGATACATCGGCCCCCAACATAAATATCTATAGCAGTAACTGTTATGTCGTATGTCGTAGTAATGAAAATGGATACATTTTTAATACCGTTTGTTTTTCTTTCCAGGACATGTATTTCAAGTACATCTGGAACAACTTCCTACATATCCAGGTGGAGATCTGTACAGCCATGATCCTGGCCATGCCCCCTGCCCCCACCCTCAGCCCAAATGGACAGACGGATGCAGAACAGGACTATGCCAGGGAAAGCATCCTCATCAAACATGTAAGTCTCTGACTTGTAGCTGTGCCGAATCTGTATTTCAATCTCATAATAGTTTATGCCCCTCAAGGAGTCTAAATGCCCCCTTAAGGTAGCCTGCGTAGCCCCGCCCATACTTCCGGCGAATTGAGTTCGCCCTGCACAATTGTCTGGAGAAGAGCAATACATTTCTTTCTGCTTCTGATACGTTTTTGCGGGAAAAAAATCAACAAGCTGGCTTTTTCCCTTGGCGCGCTTTTGGCTGGTTTAACACAATGACGACAGGGAAGTGACGGCAAGAAGCCAATCGCGTACAGAGTCAGTTGACCTAGGCCTGTTGATCACGTCTCTTCTCCTCTTCGTGTTCTTTTTTCATAGTAGCTGATAATATATGTTGATGATGATGATACATATTTAAAGGTTGGGTATGGAATTCTTTATCATCCTTATCATAACTTACTTACAGCCACTGAGTTAGAAGTACTGACATGAAAATTAAACGAGTCAATCATCTGTGGAACGGGCTGGAAAAACTCCAGCCAATGATTTCCAGACCCACCGAGTGGCATTGGACAGTAATTACGTCAAACGGTCGTACTGCACTCCCCTCCCCCACTCGTGACCCCTTTGTGCACATCCTTAAAGCTTGTCGCCCAGAGCAAGCTTCTGTTTGTTGTTATCCTGCGGTAGCTACTGGAGCTAGCTAACTAGCTAATGGCTCGCTCTCGCGCGTCTATGTTCGCACTCGTGCATGATTGCGCGTATGTACTTGGAATGGGTGGAGTCAGAGTCAGCGTTGAAGGAGAAGGTAGGACAGTTTGAGTTGTGTATTTTCAAAATCTGCTGGCGTTTTGCAAATCCCATACCCAACCTTTAAGAGAAGACCGATTTTTGGGAGATTATGGCAACCATTAGAAGTTTACAACCTTACAAGCCTTTGCAAATGATAAATAACGACCAGTCAACCATGTACACGTGGTTTCCCAATATTATAATACAAAAATGTTATCTAAAAGTTGGTATACTACTGTCAATGTGTACATTTGTTTGTCAAGTTTTATTTTGTTTGAATGAAATCTGATAATATGAACCAGTTGTGACCAGTGGGGAGATCCACACAAGAATTTCCATCCAATAACTTTTCTCAACTTTGTTTCCTCTCTAACAGCTGTTTGAAAAATGCCAATTTATACAGAGAATTCTGGATGCATGGACCTCCAACGAAAAGGAACAGTGAGTATATATATCTGTGATAATGGTGAATGGATTTTCAAATAATTTATTTCTATATTTAGTCATTTGCATTAGCAATCATTGAAAGGGTAAATTGCCAACAAACCTGGCTATGAGTTTCTTCAAATGGCATCTTTGATCACAAAGCAAATGTGTATATACTTTATTTTCTGCTCTGAATTTGATTAAAGTAATTATCACCTTCTCTGACTCTAAATCAGGGTTGGCATTTTTTAAAATCTGAGAGAATCAATATGGCAGCCCCAAATGGAGGAACACAGTTGGCCTCAACACCGGCCTGTCACTGGCTGGCCTGTTAATGTATTTGATTCCACTTAAGAACTGAACGTACATTTAGTTCTTTGTGATAATTTAATAATTGTCAAACGTAATGCTAGAAACTTTAATCCTTAGCATTTTGGAAGAAATAAGTTATCTTTACTTACATGTGTCTGTCTTCTATTGCAGAGCGGAAGGGGGCCGGCGGCGAGGCTACATGGGTCACCTGACCAGAATATCTAACTCTATAGTTCATAACTGTGACAAAGGCCCAAACGGACCGCAGATTCAACATATTATCTCTGGTAAGGACCTTCTTTCCTCTCCACTTATTTATCTTTATTCAGCTTTTCTCCCAACGAACATCCAATTCATTGTTCGGGCTAGAGATGCGTCACTGATACCAGATACCCTTGACGAAGATACTGAAACCAGGTTCTAATCAAGGTCGCCGGGTTTCCGACTTATCACGACTCTGTGTTTTGCATGCTGCGTGTGTTTCCCCCAGAGCTCCCAGAGGAAGACAGAGATAGATGGGAGTCCTTCATCTCTGGCCAGCTGTCAGACACAAACAAGAGGAACACTGTTGACCTGGTAAGATGTGCAGTTTTGGTCTGTGTACTGATGTATGCCACAAACATCTACGCATTGATTAAAGAAAAATGTATGGCCTGTGCTTCCAAATTACTTGTAAGTTGTAATGTACTCACTTTCGCAATCTGATCTTCTTTTTGTTTTTGAGGTTCAGTTAAGGCGACCATGGAAAAGATATGCTCATTGAGTACTCTTTTCCCTGACAATGAACACTAGGGTAGAATGTATGAACCTGAGAAAGTAGTGACTAAAGCTATTCTTTGTTATGCAGGTGAACATGCACCACATCCACTCGTCCAGTGATGATGAGGTGGACTTTAAAGACACTAGCTTTCACCAGGACTCTTCTCTACAACAAGTAAGATGCACATATGCAAGCGTGCACACCAATATATATATCTATATATGTGTGTGTGCGTGTGTGTGTATGTATATGCATACATGCATGCAGACATACATACATGCATACAGCAATCATTTAATGGACTTCCTAATATATATTTTTGTGTATGCCTTTTATCATGCACCTACCACCTATTATACCAGCAAATGTGCTCCTACATTTTATATTGTTAATCTAAACTTGTAGTGTGGCTGATTTGGTTCAAGCATGAAGGCTAATGTGTCCATTTTAATAGCTCAAATTGATTCCATGTATTCACACTTAACCTGTGATATGTACTAAAGATTACAATTAAATCTGAGCTAACTAAGACAGTGGAGCATTTTGGCACCTTACTATTGCATGCCTGTTATGTTGAGCTATTCTAACCGTATAGAACTAGCTCTCTGTATTTAATATATATTCAAGCATACCTTTGTTATCTCCTGCATTACATATTCAGTTCCAGCTTTGTGTAGTGCTAAGACTATATCATTACCGTTGGTCCTGGGCTTTGCCAGGCCTTTTCTGATTATCAGATGCAACAAATGACGTCCAATTTTATTGAGCAGTTCGGCTTCAATGACGAAGAGTTTGCTGACCAGGACGATGTTGTGGAGTGAGTACTTATCCTGCATGGCTAGACTGTGCCTCTGATTGTTGCTGTCACAAGAAAAGGGATGGTACACTTGTCAGAACGCATTGGGAAAGGGTTCCCCCCCTGAAATTGGGTCTTCACAGTGGTTAATGGTTCTGATTTTGATTGCGTGTGTGTATATAGAGCTTGTACATCGTGACGTCACTGTTGGAAGCACAGCAGCACAGCAGCATAGGAATGTTAGATATTAAGTTAGTAGTAATGTTTTTTTGATTACTGGAAAGGATTTCTCATTACGTTGTGAACTAGCAAAGCCGTTTCTCATTCGAGAAGTGGTAAAACAAAGTATACATGAGCATGGGTGATTTAGAATTGCACAGTCCAACAAAAAATCATTGCATTCTGATGTACAAGTCCTGTAGATAGTTTGAGGAGTGTTGCTCTTTACATCAATCGATATCGCTTGACTCCAAATACCTTTTGTGACCTAAAAAATTATCTTCATAGATCTTTAATATTACTTTAAAATGTGGCATAGTCTCTGGTCACGCAAAATATCCTGGAAGATTAAAATATCCAGGTAAATCACAGTTCATGTGTTATTGATTGAGTATGCTGTCCCTTTTCTTTATTTCCGAATCCTAGCTAATGGTTATGGGTAGAGTCTGCGGTCTTTGTTGTGGGTGCTAATGAGAGACTAATAACTGTCTATAAATGTATCTGGGATTCCTTATGTTGAATTAAGTGTAGTCTCTTTGAGCCCGTTTCTGTCTTTAGACCTGAAGTATAGCAGCTTCTTTTACCAGCTTTCATGACAATCTTTGACTTTTAAGACGTTTTTTGTTCAGAGCTGTGTCACAGTTCTCTGAACTGATGAACAGATTTGAAGTTTAGCTTTGTCAGTATTGTCTGGATTGACCACGTAATTTAACTTCAGAGTTTTTAAATTGACCAAGATGAGACACATTTGTCTCATTGGAAAGTTGTCATGAATGCACAATGACGGGATGCAGGTGATTGGTGGCTCACATAATTTACAGCGTGGGGTGGGGGGGTGCGCGAAAGGGGCTTGTTCCCTATCCGCTATTCCGGCAAATCCAACCTCCTTATAGTTGAACATAGGTGAATGACCTTGCTGACCATGGCCACACACTGATAACTCAACTCATTACACAAACCATTTCCATCTTTTAATCTGACCATTAACTGAACTGACTATTATTAGCTGTCCCTCACAACATCTCCTCATGAGAAGGGATGATCTCCTACCAGGTGTGCAACAGTGTGCAAGTTGCTGCTTCTTTTAAGAGGACGCTAATCCGCTTAACTAATTTGCTATTACCCAAATAACCATTTGATTTGCACCTATTTTAAATAAAGTATTAATTTTCACCTTTTTAGTGCAGTTTGTCTCTGGAGTGAAGACTGTCTGTGTGTGACCACTTGCCAATCATAACGGAGAGGAGCTGGATTTGTTTGAATTCCCCCTTTTTTTATGGGATAGACACCCTTACAAATATCGTAATGGTTTCTGCTGTGTAGGTTACAAAAATGTTGCTTAGTATGGCAAATGTAATTGTTGTCTTACAACAGGGTACATTATAATTGATAGTAGTAGCAGACATGGGGAAAAAGACATTGTGTGAATTTATGTTGCACTTTAGAGTTAAGATAAATGTAGGCCTGAGGTTCCTCAAATAGTGGACTTAATACTGGAGTTGGAATGTTGTCATGTGTGTTTATGCCTAACGTTTCTAACTAAACTAAACTCTGTTCTCTTTAACATTGCAGTATTCCCTTTGATAGAATATCAGACATCAGTTTTTCACTGAATACAAATGAAAGTGTAAGTATCGATATTACGGATCATTACCTGTAGGGGAAAGTAAATGGCATTGACTGAATATAAAAAAATGTGTTTATGTTCAATTATCACTGCTTTGCTCTATAATTAAGGTAATTTGCCTTTTCAACTCTTATGGAGGGGGGGAAAGCATCTTATTTATAAATGAATAATTATACATCAAGGTCTAATAGTTGTATTATAAGACCTTTTTTGTTTTTTGTCTGGGATTATGGACTATGGCCTTGACTCGGAGTAAGCTACCAGTTTGGCTGTGTGATAGGGTTTGCCACCCATCAACCCTTGCTATGGCTGTTAGACTGCAGAAATGCTTTTTACAAAGCGACCATTATCGGCTTCTTTTTACTGGCCTGTTGTGGAGCCATGCTCAAGATAGGAACCGGAGGAAAATTAATTTCGCAAACTGTCTGAGTTTGGTGTGATCTTTAACGGTGTGACCACTTGTTTGTTGTTCCTAGGCCAACATAGCATTGTTTGAGGCACGCTGCAAGGAGAAGATCCAGCAGTTTGAAGAGGCTGGCTCTGACGAAGAAGACATCTGGGATGAAAAAGATGTCTCTTTCGCCCCAGAGGCCCAGAGACGCCCCAGGTCTTGCACACATCTTATTTACTCTTTATGGCTGCTCATGGAATTATAAATGAACTCTGCAAATGACTAGCCAAAGCCCTTATGTGTTGACACACAATGATCTCTCAACACGGCGTCGGGTGCTAGGCTGGGTTTAGGGATATCGAGACGTGGGTACTGTTGCCCAGAGGTCGATGAATACTGTTGAGTTCATGATTAAAATTATACAAATCATGTGCTAATATTGGAAGCGCATCGGTTGTGAAGACTAACCTGCAGTTTGCTAAAGGGGGAAACATTTTAAATAAAATATAAATTAATTAATGCTGATCACGTTAAACATGCAGATTTTAGGATGAATGGGCTGAAGCATAAGTTAAGGAAATCAGCTTTTAAAAAATGTTATTCACTGCCACAGTAAATGTATGATCCACTTATTGTGTCCTCTCAATTCACCAATGTCATCTGAAGTATCAAAACAACGTATATGATTTACAATGTAATAAACCCTTTTAAGGGTGGCCGGCCCTCTGACCCCTCTGCGTCTGTTAAACAGGAGTTCTGGCAGCACAGACAGTGAAGAGAGCACGGACTCTGAGGAGGAAGATGTTAAGAGAGATCCTTTTGAAGTCCCCGGCCTCAGTACTGATGACAGAATGGATGTGGATACAGGTACATGATACTCATTGCTTACTCGTGAAATAATCTATATCAATGCGGTGGGAGTATTGTACCTCACTTATTTTTAATTGGTTTGTCTTGCCACATAACAAATTAATGAAAGAATCCTAATTTATGCGACTTTAGTTTTCCTCATTGTTAGCAATGCTTCATATAGTGGGTCTAAATAATATAATACATAAACGTTTTATGTTTCACTTAAACAAAAATGTAGCATGAATCATAGCATTGCTAATTTCCTTTATTTTCTGGCCAAAAAATTCAACCTTTTTGGGCCAACACCAGTTTCTGTTTTGAACAATGCTGCCACCTTAAGTCCATTAAGTCCGAAAAAGTTGGACCATTTACGTTGTCTTTCCGACTCGGACCAATTTAAAACGTGGAACTGGACCAGCATTGCAATTTATTTGATGTATTTGATAGTTTGTGTGTATCGTTTCCAAGAGTTGAGTCTACGTTTTTCAGGACCTGTGTGGACAGCCAACTTTGAAGACATCCCCATGGACACTGGCAACTCCACTG
>OOFH01049713.1:0-17719 GCA_900323355.1 Merlangius merlangus
ACTGATCGTTCTTCTGTTGTTGTGGCTGTTTTGTTTTTGTTTTATATATTACTTAATATATACATGTTCATATTTATGTATATTTAATGTCAACTTATAACAAATAGCAACGGTTTGATTGCAAACTCTGAAGGTTTTGTGTGTGTGTGTGTGTGTGTGTGTGTGTGTGTGGGTGTGTGTGTGTGTGTTTAGGGGGGCACCTTGACCAGCCCAGCTTAGGGCACCCCAAAAGTTTAGCAGTGGCCCTGCGTGGATGGGATGACGTCGCGTCGCCCCGCATCCTCCACGGTCTGTCTGCACGTCGCCTGTAGATTACGTCACAGCAACGTGATTGGTTACCTACTACAGCAACCCCGTTGTTGCTGGTTGATGAAAATGTCCGATTCTATTTGTATTTGTATATAATTTCTGGAAACCATGACAATGGATCTGACTTTCTTGGGGACTGGATCTGCATATCCGTCCCCCCATCGGGGTGCTTCAGCGCTGGTTCTCAGGACGGAAGGAGAGTGTTGGCTGTTTGACTGTGGTGAAGGAACTCAAACCCAACTCATGAAAAGTCAACTAAGAGCAAGTGAGTAACGTTAGTACTTTAGGTCAAGAAATCTTGCAATTTCTGTTTGACCAATTTGATCATGTCGCTAGGGCTCAAAGTCCCGAAAGTTACTCGCTTCTGATACATTGATCACTGAACCATGTGTACACTAACAATACAACGTTGTACTTCTCCAGGTCGCATCACCAAAGTTTTCATCTCACATTTGCACGGGGACCACCTATTTGGTTTACCCGGTCTCCTGTGCACCGTGAGCCTACAGACAAACCCTAACCCCACTCAGGCTCTTCCCTGCTTGGATATCTATGGCCCCACGGGCCTCAGGAAGTACCTCAGGGTGACTCTGGGTCTCACGGGCTCACAACTCATCTTCCCTTATGCAGGCAGGTACCAAATATCAATACACACCCGTTGCATCTATAAACTTTCCCGTGCCCGTCTATTAATGATACTCAGTGGGAGAAAATACTGCAGAGGTAAAAGTAAATGTCAGTAAACATTCATTTTGTTCAATAGTCCCTTGAAGCAGATCTTCACAAAACAAACCATGTAGGCTTATATAAAACACCTGATGTAGGCCTACACAGAATCTTATGATTTTCCCCAAAAATCATATTAAGCCTATTATTAAGAATTTCAAACTGCTACTATCTCTAATGTATTTTATTATGGTGATCGGATTAAGGTGTATGTTTACTGTGATCAGTGGTCGATTTGTAAAAAAATAAAGCCATGGGGATAATAAGAGCGATGACTACTGTCATGTCATCGCTCTTATTTTATCCCCAACGCAGCTGATCGGACTCATCACACGATTCGGAGGCATGCATCACATTTAAGGATTTTAAAAACTGATTCTTATTCTTTTTTTTCAAAAAATGCAGAGAAGGGAGACTAGCGTTGCTCACGGGTTGGAATGAAAGGGAGAAAAGGGAACAGAGTTGCCTGTGGAAGCGATGTCTGAGATGCAGAAAACTTCACGCTACCAGTGTCTGTCTCGTACGTTGTGGAATGAGAGCTCGTGAAGGCACTATTGTTCAAGTACGTACGCCTGCGTGCTTGCGCAATAGGGTACTGCCCGAGAATGCAGTATCGCTGTCAAATCTGTCCCTGGGAAAAGTAACGTTGTTGCGCCGAATTGAAAAAGGAAACCGCTATAATGAAATAGCGGTAATATTTCCACATTATTTGATAAAATAACAGGGAATGGGAAGAGGGGATGGCTGTTTCAGAAGGGGGATGATTTTGATCATTTTTATTCCAAAGGGGGATGCCATCCCCCCTCAACTCGAATGCTGACTGTGATACTTTCTTTCAATGTAGTTCATGAGCTTGAAACTCTGCCTGACCAGAGTCCACCCGAAGGTCAGCTGAGCTTTGAGGTTTGTATCACATTTTGAAATATGAATGTTACAATGTGCAACCTGTAAACAACACTCAACAAGACTTAAAGTAAATTGAGATGCACCGTCATCCCATAAAAAACTAGCATGCCACCTGCTTCTGAGTTTTTCCTCGATGTTTCTCATCTTTGAAGATGACTTCAGAGTCTGGTGCGCTGCATCCTCAAGAGCAGCTGGGGAGGCGCGTCTCCCTGGACGTGTCCACCGACTGCTACATGCTTTTTCAAGACAAGAGGTTTGTGGTGAAGGCCTTCAGGTTGTTCCACCGCGTACCCTCCTTTGGCTTCTGCGTTCAGGAGCATGACCGACCTGGCAGACTCAACACAGATCTGTTGAAAGAGTTAGGTAAAGCAGCTTTTTTTTTAATTACGTTTAATGCATTTTCTATCAATTGTTATTCTAATGTGAGGGACAAGTTGATGTTTGCTTGGCTAAGTGCATGGCTGAGTACTACTACTAATCTTAATAACAACAGTGCATCAAAATTTGAAGAGAATTTCACATACGCATACCATCCAAACCCAGCAGGGCCTGGATTTGAATCTGTTAATGGTGACACAAGTAAAAGATTTATGATTTTTCAGAACCTAGCGGTACAGTGGACCAAAATGATCACATAACTAACAGTGACACGGTCTGTGCAGCGCTGCTTGTAACGTGAATAATCCTTTACGCTCTAGGCCTCAACCCCGGACCCCAGTACGGCCGCCTGAAGGCTGGGGAACCCGTGACCCTGGAGAACGGCCGTGTGCTACTGTCTGGGGAAGTCATGGAAGAAGCTATTCCAGGGAGGAAAATCTGTATTTTAGGGGACTGCAGTGCCATTGTTGGAGATGGACCGCTGAAGGCATGCCACAGAGCAGACATTTTAGTGCACGAAGCCACACTTGCAGATGAGCAGCAGGAAAAAGCCGTGGAACACGGGCACAGCACCCCAAAGATGGCTGCCGCAGTAGCCTTGGCTTGCGTTGCGCAAAAGCTGGTTTTGTATCATTTCAGTCAAAGGTACAAGCCTTGTGCCCTGCAGAAGGAAGGGGATGACGATGACATTCTCCTGCTCAAAAGACAGGCTGAAGACGCCCTCCAAGGTAGCGGTGTAGATGTTACTCTAGCTGAGGACTTCCTTACTCTGGCAATACCCCTAAAAAGGTAGTTTATATTATGCATTTATGATTCAAAATTGCTAAAAGGCCACCCTTTTAAGAAGTTAACTTAAAGATGTAGACAAACCAATTACAATATACTTGTAATCTCCCAATAAAAAGGTTATCCCTAAGGTACCCCATTAACAGATTGCATGTTTGTCATGTCAAGTTTCTGTGCAGATATAGCTCATCATTGCAGCGGTTTAATGAGTAAAGCAAGAACCTTTTCCAGAGCTTTATTTCTGGATCTGTACACAAGTTATTAAAGTACAACAGAAAATACAAAATAATGTTTAACAAAAGAAAAAAAACATGTCTATGTACAATTTTTTATAAACAATAAAGATAGATTTTTGAACATTTTCTGATAGTGAATGTTTTGATTGTCTATATTTCTGGATATACATTATAAGTTTTGTAGTTTTTTATTCACAAAAAAGGTATTTTTCTTTATCACCAAAGGACTTAAATGTATTCTTAAAACCACAACTGCTATACCTTTTCCTGGTTTAACTCCAAAAACAAAAACATGTGTTAGTGCTTGCGTACACACACAATTCCGATACCAGTTATCAATAAAAGGTCACATTTTTCGAGATGGGTGGTAAAATAAAAAATAGCCTACTTTTAAGTCAATGGCCTTTACATTCGGACAGTTTGTCTGAGTATTTGTACAAAAAGGACAGGCAAAATAAATTATCACTGCACTGCTAACGCTAGAAGAGCCGAGAGGATCCTAGGGCTGGGCGATTAATCGAATTTTGATCACGATTTGATTTTAGCGTCAAACGATGACAAAATTAACTTTTTTTTTTTTTGCTTTTTATAGAAAGGGCAGAACAGCTGGATACATATCTGTTTATCATTTTAGATCGGAACATTTCATCTTTGACCATTTTGTGTATTTTAAGGCGAAAGTTCTGTTACAAAAAAGAATTGAGACATGCTGAATAAATACATGTTTTTAAACTCAAAAACAATCGTTTGAATAATCGTGATTTCAATGTTGACAAATAATCGTGATTATGATTTTTTCCCATAATCGAGCAGCCCTAGGATCTACTGCATTTTACTGCACATTGCATTTTTCAAAGAGAAACTAGCTCTCCACAGACAGCGGCTACAGCCATCCCTAAACCATCGAGGCTAAACGGAGACACTTTACTGTTTTTTTCTTTTCGTTGTAAAAAAGGGAAGATGAGTCTTTTACACATGACTTAAAAGATTAACACAAAGAAAATGCAACATTGAGTAATAATACCAATGATAATCAGTGTAGCAGTTACTTCAGAATTGGGAAGAGAAGACAGCGGTCATGCGTGGTTAAGCGGTCTCTTGGTATCTGGGTGTAAATTCTTTCTAAAATGGAAGATCTAAAATAAATCCAAAAAACGAACAAAACTGTTCAATTGGGGAGAGACAAAATAAATCTGTACATATCTACAAATTATTGCCTTTTGACAAAATTAAATTACAAGCTTTGTTTTTCAGCACTGATTCACAAGTGTTAAGAGGTCAGGTAATAGACTTTAAAGGCTATTTGCTAATCAATTTACAAGAAACACAGAAGTGAATGTCTCCTATGATGCTGGACATTAAGTTTTACTAATTCTGATTTCACAAACTAATGATGGTTCATATAGGCAAGAATCTTGTCTGTACACACAAAATTGTGGATTAAACTGCAGATTTATGGACATGAAGAAACATTCAGCACAATGTACCCCTGAAACAAACTACTTATATCACAATGCATAGATAAATTAACACTACTACTGCATCCATTCAACTGACAAAACGACTTCACCTTACAACTGCTTGATTCAGTCTATGAGAAAATAGCTTCATTTCTGCTACAAGATGCCGACTGGACACAAAACTAAAAAAAACATTGCAAAAGCATACTCTCTAACAGTGCAGAGATTCAAAAACCCAAGAGTGGCTTATAATGAAGAAATAATACTGATAGCAGGTAAATGCAAACTGCCAAAGTGGTTTATAACTGGCGCTACTTACAAAATAAAATAAAGCATTAGAACTGTCAATTATAAAAAAATAAAATTAATTGACTTTGGATTAACATTGCGCCTACTTTTTTCCGTCAAATTAAAGCTAGAAATATTAACTAGGACGACCATAATGCTTTCTGGTAACTTCTATTTTCATATTGCCGCTGTTATGCTTTAGAATTGTAATGATTGCTACCTTACTATGAAAAATAATAAAGGATTCCTGTAATGTTACTGTAAACAAGTGCTGTACAGCCACCCAGGTTAGTGAATATATGGAATCAATACATTTCTTAAATAAATCAGAGCTCAATCGAAGGAGAGCATGAAACGGTAAATTGGGATTCCTGGGACACGATTCCTTTTGGCAACTTTGGATTGTTAAACTGAAATGACAAAAACTATGAAACAAGATTCCACAGGAGAGGAGAACAAAATAGTAAAAAGTAACAGACCGCTCAGACAGGAGACCGTAGCAACTTAAGTGCTTCTTCCTGTGACCGTCTAGGTCTCCGTGCTAAGTTAAGGATGCCTTTCCCTTAAAGCCAGGCTAACCGTGAAAGTTAAAAACCAAACAATACAAATGAATCCAACCGGGCTTCAATCAAAGAACCTGTAAACCAAAACACTGAATTAACAAATGTACCGATTCAAAAAATAAAAACACAAAAAACTATTAAGCGTATGCAACTGAAAACGATTAATATAGGCTGAAACATAGGCTGTTTTTGGCAGCTGAATACAATGGCAGGATTACGTGTGGATGTGTGAGGGGAAGGAGGACGATACACAACGCTCCTCAAACTGCAGCCTCTGGGGCCCAATGTACATGGACGTTCACACACACACACACACACACACACGCGCGCACACACACACACACACGCACCTCAGGTCCACCAAAACACAAATAAAATAAATGGCTATATAAACTCTTGAGAGAAAATCAAGATTTTAGTACTATATGATAGACATCACTGATGTCATATTACACAAAAAGAACAAACAAAGTATATTCATTTACATATATATAGATATATGTATATATATTTATATAATAGAATTTAAACAAATCCGAGTCTCCAGTGGGTCGAGTCTTATGTACAAGTGAGAGGTTGGTTTTTAAAAGGGATGAAGGGGGGGCGTGGCCGAGGGCAATCACTCTGACTGCAGTGCGGCGCTGTGCTGTGTGTGGTGTCGCGCGTGCGCCCCCAGAAAGCCGTTGGGCTCGCCGCTGCCGGCCAAGCTCCCAAAGTCTGTGACGGAGACCGCCATTTTAGCGCCCGTGATGCGGCGGTGGTGCGTCGTGGTGCGCCGCGCCTCAAAGTCCACGCCGAGGTTACCCACTGAGACGTCGCCGATGTAGGAGTCGGGCAGCGCCATCTTGAGTCTCTTGGAGGGCCGCTCGCAGTCCTTGCCCCCGCACACCCCGCCCAGGTGGTCCGAGTGGTAGAAGCCGGCGTCCAGCATGTCCAGGCGACCGGGGTCGCCGCCGGTGGCCGAGAAGCCCATGGGCTCGTCGTGGCTCAGGGATCCCCGGTGGAGGCCCTCCAGGGGGGGAAGGCCGTAGCCCTCCATGCAGCCCCCGCCCTCTGCGGGACTGCACACCGTGGCCACGCTGTTGCTCAAGGCTGCAGAGCACACGACTTAGGGTCAACACAGGGGCGCTGGCTGGCTGGTATGCTAGCTATATAATATCTTCCTATAGCGAGTTAAATTGTATAAATATGAGGTTGACTAATATTATGCATGTTAAAAAAAATAGCGGGACAGTATAATCTTTCCTTTCAACAAACAAGAATAGTAGAGGAATAGTAAAACCAACAAAAATATCTGAAGTAGTTCATTCGAATTGAAAAAAAAAAAAAGAGTATTAGAGTATGAACAAAAACGAAATATATATCTTGATCAATCCATCCATCTTAACAAACCAAATTTACTCCCACTTTAGCTCTTGCTAAACCTGCTTGGGACCCCAGTGTTGACGCCCGCCCCGAGAGTGAGGAGGCGGTCCACTCACCAGTGAGGTCGCTGGCGGTGATGGAGTTGAGCAGGCTGAGCTGCTGGTCAGTCGCCTGCTCCATCCTCCCCCCGCCTCCGCCTCCCCCAGACGCCACGGAGGAGGAGCTCTCCACGGCCAGGCCCTCTGCCTCGTCCACCAGCCTGTCCATCAGGTCCCTGGAAGACAGACACAGGTCAGGACCGGCCCACTGGGAGTGAAGCCTTCAAGAATAAAAAGGGTCCGTTTAGATAGTACGATGGAGATGCGTTCTCCAACACAGGGAAGTGTGCAATACGACTCTTGACACCGCTAAGAATTCACAAACCTTCTGCTTTCGCCCCACATGGGGGAACAATGTGTTTTCTGGTGGCGCAAGGAAAGTGGGTGCTGGGATGATATTCGAGGCGTTGAGATCTTTCGGGTGGCGCTATAACGCCAAATAACAGCATAAGATTTTTGTATCCTCCTTCGAAATCCATCCAACATTAATTTGTGGGAGGCCAAATAAGCTCTACAAAACCTCCCATATAATCTGATGCGAGCGATAATCAAAATAAATACATTTAATTAATTCTGTTATGTTCGGTTCTGAATATTCAAGTTCAACATTCAATGACCGGCAGCTAAACCAACATTTATACTTTTTTTTTTTTAATCCCATCTAGATACCGTAGTCACACCACTCTAGCTTGAAAAACAGTCCAACTTTTGAAACGTGAACTTCGAGAGGCTTTCCTCACTCTTTGTTACTTACGTTACACCAGGATAGCTGTTATACTTTTTCTTCCCGAATCGATTCTGCTGCACAAAAAAGTCAAACCGCTCCGACTTCTTCCACATGTAGTAGAACGCCACACACTGCGCTACCGTCCGCGTCGGCACCTTGGAAAACCAAAATGGAAATTTAGAAAACATGTTCAATCCCACGCAGTGTGGGTGAGTTCACTAAGGGATACCAGGGGCAGGGAACAGAGCAAAAGGTCACCTTGTGTTTCTGTATGAGGTGAAAGTTTTTGTCGTACATCTGTAGAGCGTGTTCAAAACCCCGGCACTCCTCTTCTGTCCAGGGAGGGGATTCATCTGTAATGAAATACAGAGACGTGATATAAGCTTAGCGGATATGTTGAGCGTATTGGTGTGATTTGCAAATGACTTAACCAAGGACACCATCACTAACAATGATAAGATTATATGAAAAACTTGATTTTATTTCTGTATTCCATGAGCCATTTAATAATGTATCCATGTAATGTAAAGCTTTATAACAAACATAATACATCTTTACAAGTGAATTTACATAACGTTTGATTTGTAAAGTTCAAGGTAATAATAATGTTTCCAACACTTACCCATTGTGGATTTAACGTGACTGCAATATCGTTCTAGTGCTTCATAGGGGTTAAATTTGCAGTTTAAAAGTTCATATAACGCCTGTAGGGAAAAGAGAATTCACAATTAAACATTAAACACAGCATTATACAGGCCATTTGAGTATTGGTCGTGTCCAAGGCAATACACTTTTTTTGGTTTAAAAGACGAGTGAAAACTATGAGGCTGACCTTCTCGTCGTCCCGGACCGACAGCCCTGGTTTGTCACATCCCGTCTTTTCATCAGCAATCCGTGACAAAACGTCCACTAGAAACGCCCTAACCTTGTTTTCTGCCAGCATGTTTGGACTCCAGAGCAGCTCGTCGTCGTCTTCATAAACTGTTGAGACAACTCGGCAATGAGATTTTGCCTTGTTCACCCCGTGTGTTCTTTAAAGCCAGCACCAAACAAAACTCATCCTCTCCCCTCTGGACCAACAGATAATATTGGTAGCCGGCCATTTAAAAAGATGAAACCACAATATACTCCCCTCCATGTCCCTTTACCCTCGTCAACAGCCTGTTTTCAACTCAGAAGTTGCAAATCTTTTGTTTTAGTCTTAACTGGTTAGGGGGACATTTGACAGGAATGGGCTGAAGTTGTAGCACAGTGGTTTAATAGTGCAATGGGACGGATTACCTTTCTCTCCATCTTCATAGTGACAGATACAGGCTGGGACATCAGCTTGATACTGACTCCCCACCATGATTTCCTATAATCAAGCATAATTATATTATAACAAATATGAATGTATAATTATGATTAGTTTCTTTACATCCAACAAGTCAAAGGATATATATGCGAGTATATAAATGTTAAGAGTAACATTTATCTTTTTTCAAATGCAGAAATCCTGTTTACCTTTCTCGAGTCCTCTGGACTGGGGCCATCCTCATCACACTCAGATTCCTTATCGCCGTCCATCGCATTCGCTGAGAAAGACAATAAACAACTTGTAAATAGTTATTCTTTCATAAAGAACACATAGGGCAACTACTGGACTGACAGCTATATCATGGTGAATAAAACAACTCAGCGCCACCTTGCTTGGCACTTATATTAAGACTCTTATTTTGAAGATCACACTTTGATAACCAAAACGCTAGTTAACTTACATCGGAGGGTTCTGGGGAAGAAGTCTGTGGCCTCGTGGGATGTGACTGAAGGAGTTAGATCATCGGCTGAAGACTGGGTCTCCTCCTCATAGTCACCCGACAGCAGGTCTTTAGCAATCTCCTCCTGAACACACAAAAACACAGAAGTCATTTATTATTAGAGTATTTCATCTATTGCTGCAGTTTTAATGAATAGGACTGGACATGATTGTGAAACTGCTTTACAGTTAGCCAGTTACCTTATCAAGCGTCATATCTGGCAGCTCGTCTGTCAGGTCACCAGAGGAGCTGTCTATACTGGAGCCTGCTGACCCCTCATAGCGGTAGATGGCCAGCAGCTCCTCCAAAGGCATATTACCCTCCTGTTTTAACAAGGGAATGTAAACAGAGCACATATTTAACAAGGCTTCGATTTACTGTTATAATCTCTATTGAAGAGATGCACTTAAACACCAACTTTATTTTCTCGTAAACATAATGTTTAGCTTTTTAATCTACATCATCTTGAACAAGATATGCTGCTTGTTGCCATTATACATACATATAGACACGGCAGCGTTTATCATTTACCCTATGAGTCAAACAAATCCATGTGGATCCACCACAAAATGCATACATCCAATTCTTAGTCACGTCATTAACTTTGCATTCATACCTTTTCCAAATCTGCAATTTCAGAATTGAAGTTCCGCTCTCCTTCCAGCGACTCTTCCTCCTCTAAGGTCCTCTCATCATCGTACTCATGAACTAACATCTCTGCCGTAGGGTCAAAGTCATGGTCTTCTGATGATAAAGAGCCAACTGAGGGGACAAATCATAGGCATCTTATTTCTCTTCACAAATAGTCACCTCTACTTTACAGGTCACAATACCACCAGCAGTAATTACTAGTGCCAACATAAATCCAGGGTTTGCAAAGCGTTAATTTAAGACTAAATTGAATACATGTTGGAGCATAGCATGATCGATTGTGTAGAGGGAGTTTCATGCAAACCCCATAACCCTACATGGGTGAAAGAGTATTTTTTAGCAGTACAGCCCAAACCCCTCCATTTGGCTCCATTTTCAAAACGTTTCTTACCTGGACTCGAACTCCCAAAGGAAGCCTACAGAAAAGGAGCCATAGCACAGTTAGGACTGAAGAGTTTATAACATAGGACATAGTGCTTTCAGAGCATTCGGCATAGTATATCGGTAAAGTTAGTGGTTCGTATTACGTTCAGCGACCATAGCTCGACACTGAAAAAATGATTTTACCGCTAACATTACCTGGAATAGGTAGCCATCGTTAGCCATCCCGCTAGATACACACCGGGCTTAACATTGCAATAAAAGCTGCGACATGGTTAAAAGCTATTGTGGCGACAGCATGTAGAAGAGGTTAAATGTTTGACTAAATATACAAATTATTAAGATTCGGTTTCCAACCTTAAGCTAGCGATCAGGCTAATATGTTCATAGTAGCGCTATGCCTCGAAAAATGTAAACACTAAATGTATTTTACGCGCTTCTTTGCTCGCTTGTGTTATTCAAGGTTTAGAATTATATTTTGATACGTTTAAACCAGACAGAAAAATACACAATTCCATTCATTAGAAACACGACAATATTGCCTTTACCAGCGGGCTAACATTAAATTGACGTATCAATTTCCACGGTCGCTGTACCAGCTGAGAGCGGAGGCGCAGCGGCCTGGTAGTAGTGGATCAATCTATATATTCAATCGTATTTTAGACCCACAAACACCACCATTTTTATACAAAATATTCTATATAGCAAGAAAAATACATTAATCATCCAGTCGATGCAATATAAGTCCAAAATCTAACATGTAAATTTAAAAAATATCGATTTAAAATACACTGCTTCTCCCCTGTTTTCCCTCTTACCTCCGCCATATTGGTACCTTTAGCTAATGGGCTCGTTCCAGCCCAGTACCCGGATAACGGCTCTCAGCCAATCATAGCTCCAGGTACCACTCTCAGCCAATCACAGCTCCAGGTAACATTACGAGTCGTGAGGCCTTACAAATTGTAAATGTATAGATCTAACCTATAATAATTTATCATTTTCTTATGTTCTTACATATTTTAGATCGATTGTCATGAAACAAGTAGTCTGTATAGCAAAAGTATTGCATTTATTTTATCTAGCATGTCTTGTTTCAGCACAAGTTGCTTTGTTAATTGCAAATCCATTCATACATAACATAAACATGATCATCATGTCTTCTTAATAGTTTTACAGCTTTTCGTCACGCTTACTTTAGAATAATTTATCGTCTCTTAATCTATTTAATGAAACAATTTCGATTTGTTCGGCAATTTCAGAACCACTGTGCAAGGATTTAAAAGGTACATACCTTTAAAATGTCAGAATATTTTAAAGCACCCCAAGAGAATGACCAATAGGGGGCAAACAACGCCCTGTATTACACCTTCCAATTTACTTGGAAATTGTTATACAAGTACAATACTAAGTTGGACGAATAACAATGTAATCAATATATCACCCACACTACCCCTCATACTTCTGCAACACTCACTATTATTAATAATAAAAGGCATTGGTTACAGAAGGCCTATTGTAATTCATCAGTAATACCTAAAATATGCCAATAAATACGGTATGTATGTTTATGTATAAACTAATAAGGGTAAGAAATTAAACTGGAAATATCCCTTTCCCTCTTTTTAATTTAGTTTTTTGGACAAATAAGGATCAGCTGGAAGAGTTTTGCCGAATAGAAAGTGGCTCAGGTTGACAACCCATGACCCGTTATGGACATGGGCAAACAAGAGAGGAAGGATTTATTGTTGGATTACAAATTAAAAACCTCTCTTCACAAGCCTACGCCCACTCTGTGCTTCTCTGGGCACTGCCAACCGGAAGTTCAATTAGATGAGTAAGAAACAGCGAACAGAGACAAACAACAACAATGTGTGAGGTTCATTAAGTAGCCTATACTATTTAGCTTCAAACGCTATGGTGTCCAACGCACAGTTGTTCCCACGTAAAGATATGAACTTTAATGTTTGTTGAAGGGACCGAGTTTGGTCAGTTTGGTTATTTTGGCGCCATGATTGCAGTAAGGACAGTACTTTTAGATGTTTACCTTGAGATTATGTCATGTTTGTAATGAGGATATGACGATGATGATGATCATGTAGCATGAGCAATAGATGTTTTTCAGTAAATGTGTTTCTTTCAGGAAAGGAGAAAAAATATGTTTATCATTGTCACTCGTTAAACAAACAACTTTGTAGCAACACCGGAAATGTGTTTTTATATTTATTTATTTTTACTGGATAATGTGGGGGCAACGTCATCGCTGTATTTGTAATTCTCTGTTTACAGTTTGGGTTGTTACTTCCACAATTTTGAGAAACAGGGTTAATGACAATAATGCATTTGAGGGGGTTGTGTTTAGGCCTATCTGTACGTTTCCTCCTCAGCTTATCCAATGACTGGCTGACCAAACAAAACCGTAAAAAATTGCAAGGATATAATTTAAATCTAAAACTTTAGATCTTTCATATAGAAAGCTATTCACCTTAATAATTTGTCTCTGTGATTTGACAACATAATTGAGCATAATGTATTTGTGTATTCAAGCCAATACAAATGAAAATGCTGGAAGCCACCAGGTGGCGATGTGTGATTGCAATCCCTGACTCCACAGCAGATGAGTGATATTTTTCTGCATTTGTATTCTGCAATGGTTACATTCACCTCCCACAAAACTAGGACTTGTGCTGATAATGAAAGTCAAATTATTCTATGTGTGTGTGTGTATGTGCTTGGGCACTATAGAGCATGTCTTTACCTGGTATCGGACCAGACCAAATACATTAATTAAATTGGCGGTTTACACAATTTCTCACCAACAACAAATCAATATGCAATGCAATATTAGCTTTTGGAAAATCCTTGGAATCATAAAGAGATGTCTTGGTGCATTAGGGACATCATGAGTGTGCTATGAGTATTTTGTATTTTCTTATGATCTAATTTGTGAGTCCAATTGCTGAATCACAATTGAATCCTTCAAGATGCCAATGATAGAGCGATCGAAAAGCATTCAATGGACATTTTTGTTTTCTTTACGGATTGGGTATAATACTTGTTAAGAGCTTCCTGATTATTCAGGAAAACGCTAAACCTTGACACCCTTTCAAGAAAAAAGTACATCGCTATACCAATGATATCATGAGCCATGGTCATGGAATAGAGAGTATCTATATAGCTTTGGTGTTACATTTGCATATTGGAATATTTGAGACGCTAAATGTTATCAACTTGTAACAGGAGTCCACAGGCACAGAACAGACATTCTCGATTTGGTGCCTCTTGTGTATTTCCAGCTATTCTTGGCAATACATGGCTCTACCTAGTGTCCATTTAAATCCCAGAATATAGTATTTAAGATCATAATTTCAAATTTAACATAATTTTTTTCTAATGTTTTCTGTATAACTAGGTTTACCGAGTTCCTAATGCAGTCCAAAAAGTGAGCAAAATACATGGGCCAGCCTGTTCAAGTGAAAGGGAAATCTAAATCATGATTCTCTTCAATTCTGCATCTAAAAGGTTCACCAGAGCACTATTGATGCAGGCATTATGTGTTAACAGAGCCTACTCTGTAGCCCGAGAGGGCCAGCTGTGGCTTGATATTCACTGGGCATGCTATTGCCGAGAGTCAGTGGATTAGCCATGTTCCCACTCACTTAGGGCACACACTGAGGCTCCATCAGAGCTCGGTGGGGTTCACCTTTAGCTTGGCGTAGCATAGAGTTTGTGTGTGTGTGTGTGTGTGTGTGTGTGTGTGTGTGTGTGTGTGTGTGTGTGTGTGTGTGTTTGTAAGTCATAGTCACTCTTACACACACACACACGACAGACAGACAGACAGACAGACAGACAGACAGACAGACAGACAGACAGACAGACAGACAGACTACACACTGTGCTTCTTTGTCCTTATTAAACTTTTAGAGTGGCGATATTACAGCGTGGCTCTACTTCAAGGAGCACTAACAGTGAGTGGGCACAGCAGTGTCGTTATTGATTGGGTTTTTTTCCAGACCCAGTGTGCGTGTAGGTGTGGATGTATATTTCCGTCAACTTGCGTCATACTGTAGACGCACACCTCTAATGAAATCTTGTGAGCAGAGAGCACAGTCGGGATTTCCGTTCAGTCTAAAGAGTGTAACGTGGGCATGGGTTTCGTCTTCAACACGTTGGAGACATACAATCCTCTACACAAAATAAAGATTTTTCATAAAACTGTTAATATTTTATTTTCATTGCTAGTAACACTACAGACCAACACTATGAAGCTGTTTTTCTGTAATTGTTATAGTGAGCAGCAGACCAGTTTGATAAATGTGTGGGCAGTTGTTATGAATAAGATGCTCATGAGAAGACATGTGGGTACAACTCATCTCCATAATGAGATGGCATCCTATCGGCAGCAGCAGCAGCAGCAGAGGATTTGAAAGACGAGGGACAATGTTTACTGAAAAACAAAGCATTCTCCAAAGAATCCCCTTTTCACAGAGACTCCAAACATGTTGACCTATCTTAACCCACAATGCATTTGTAAGACGGCTTTACAAAACTGAACTTAGAGCTTTGATCAACATGACATTACTGAACCTCCTGTGGATCATTTGGCCAGGTGGCATTAAACCGAGGGAGGATTAAGGAGACATTAAGGAGAAACATTTTCTAGGCAGGCATGGGACACATCAAAGCCTTACATTGTCTCAAACCAGAAGTGGCTTGAGATATGTTCTGGTTATATTCAACAAACTACAGGAGAAAAATCTAAACACATTAAAAGGAGATTTAACTGCAATTTGTTATGGTGAATCAATGTGAACAGAACATAGTAAGGATATTAGCCTATAGTTATCAAGATTTAAATGGTTGAACCTCGAGCTTTACGATACAGTATACCGTTCTATAACTCCATTTCAGAGTCATACATTCATAATCTTTCTAAAACACAATCAACTGCCGTTTCAGAACAGCAGTCCCGTTTCAGGAGCAGTGTCTTTCATATTCCTAATTTCCCTCTCTCATTAGTATTCTCTTTGCATGCTTCAGCCTCAAGTTGAATGAGAAAACTATAAGGTAACGCTTAGGTAAGGAAATAATTTAATTATCTAGAACACAGATCAGGAACAAAAAACATCTGCAAAGCTCGAGCATTTTCCAATGCAATTTTCCATGGAGCGGTGCAGGTCATTACGGTGGAGGTTGTACAGTTAGTCAGGGACAATTACCCAGAGATAGAAAATATGAAAGTCCTTGCTCATCACTTTATATCTCCCTGTGATTTCCCTCCTAATTCCCTCAATCTTTATCTTGCAATACTGTGCACATTTCTGATGACAGCCAGCACAACTTTAATCCCAATCGCACATTCTAGAGAATCCAACTGGTCTCCAAATGGGTTCTGCTCTGAATGGATCATAAGAGTGATGTGAATTTGATCTCTGTAGTGAAAATAATTAGGTTTCTACTTAAATTGCTCTTTACAACAACACCATGACAAGGTTTCCAATAAAATGCCCTCTCGAAGGAAACAATTCCTTCTGGTTTTATTTAACCTGAACAGAGGAGAAACCGCAGGCTTTCTTTGACTTCAATCGTAAGATTTTCTTATTACCTGAGCAGGATTATGTAAATACTTGTCTGCATCGGGGTCTACATCGAAAGACACAGGGGCCTTGTGACTCATGTGCCCTTTGATGCCTCTAATCTAACAAACAAGGAGGGAGCCTCCTGGAAACACTGCCGGGCTCAGTTACACAACAGTATATTGGCACCACAGCTCCCATTTAAAGCTGGTGATATGCATGTCTGTGTGTTTTTGGGTGTATGTGCGGGTCACAATATATATTTTTTATTGGATTAAGCTATTTAAAATGAGCATAACACATTTATAATACAGTATACTTTATTAGGGTCCTCCAAAAAGCACAGACGATCAGAAGGTTCAATTAAATGATGGCTAATGCTAGATTGAAAACCATGTATATTTTTCTTGGCTTTGAAGGCAATATAATAAGAATAAAATGTACCAAGCACAAGGGAAAAGAGGGGAAGAGAACTACAGGGAGCGTTGCTCTGTCCTCCTCCGCTTTTGTTGTAGTAGTAGAAGTATAGTCTATGGGAGTGTGTGGGATGATGGCTGGTTTAAGCAGCCTCACCTGCTTAAACTAGGTCTGATTAGATTCTTGGGCTTGGTGAGGCTGCACACTGTGCACAGGTTAAACCAGCCTTCCCCACACACACTAAGAGAAGAACTACTGCATGGCAACATGGAGCACCGGATATGGATCCTTATTTACATCTTAACAATAAACCGGCTTCAACATCACCACACTGCGTCCAGTGTTTCGAGGAGCCCGACATAAGTAGTCTGTCGAATTGTCGTTGCCAGATAGTAGTGTAAAGAGTAGTTATATTAGTAGTAGTGGCACATTGTGATTTGAAACCAGAACAGCTTTGCTTGGAGTCAACACCCTAAGCACTAGAGAATCCTAGTAGTAGGTGCAGTAGTTGTTTAGTAATAGATGTACAAGTAATAGAATAGTAACATCATTGACTCATACAGCTAACCACTGCTTTCTGCTTAGCAGAGACCCTCCCGCTAAATTTTCCAATCATGCCTCATGGCGTACCTCCCTGCTGAACACCATTATCACAAGCTGGTGGGCGGCAATGGAAATGAAACATTATTTAAGGATATCCCTGGTGGAGCCCAGTGTTATGGCATTACATCACTGCTCAGTGTTCTCTGGCAGAGTAGCTCTGGCTAGCAATACAATTGCCATTGTTGGAGAATTCCCACGGTTTAGCCGCAGCTAAAGCATGCCGTGTAACATGAAAACACAGTATGTTGGTAGTTTTAGAATAGAGACCCCCAGATAACCAAGTGTTGCTTTGAGATTATATGGGGGAGTATGCGAAGATGACTCATACAACATTTTGTGTGTGTGTGTGTGTGTGTGTGTGTCTGTGTGTGTGTGTGTGTGTGTGTGTGTGTCTGTGTCGGAGTGAGTGTGTTTATGTGTGTGCATGTATGTGTTTGTGCGGGTTTGTGTGAGAGC
>OOFH01049714.1:0-10746 GCA_900323355.1 Merlangius merlangus
AGTACATATCAGAAGTCACCCAATCACAGCGTGAGAGCTGGAATACCTATATCCAAGTACGGAAACCCCGAGGGGATAAAATACATTCGCTCTTCACAATACTAGTCTGTTACACTTGTACCGCGGGAGTGTTTTTTCACATTCGAATATTAATTTTCACGTTTGAATTCGCGTTTTTGGATACATTTCGAACGAATATTCGTTGACAGCCCTAAAGTATACCCAGATGTTGGCACCCAAATGTATGCGGATGATACTGGTTAGGGATGGGAATCGAGAACCGGTTCTTGTTCAGAACCGGTTCTTCTTCAGAACCGGTGCCGAGTCAACCGATTCCTTGGAATCATTAGCAAGCCTGCTTAACGATTCCGCTTATCGGTTCCGGTCGCGGCAAATGCGTCATGACGTCACACACACGCTGCTTTGTTTTGGTTCAGAATGCACCAAACATGGCGCCGCCGAGGAAGAAGCGCTCTAAAGCTTGGTTGTATTTCACACGAATAGATGACAATAATGCCACTTGCAACAATTGTAAAGATTCCATTTCATCAAAGGGGGAACTACCTCCAATACGCTGAAACATTTGGCTACACAGCATGCAATTCATTTGCAGGAATGTCGCGTGTTTGATACACTACTACTAACTAGCGACGCAGGTGAATCAAGCAGCACAAAAATTGTTAATTTGCCAAAGTTGTTAGTTGTGTTCTTTACAGAAGACTTATTTTGTTTATGTCAGTTGAATTTTGTTACAAGTTGAATATAAATGAGCACTGTTAGTATTCCAAAAGGCACAAGCTCTTACTTGACTGTTTTCAGTCTGTGTTTTTAGTTTCATGGTACATAATGATGGCATTTGGGCTTAAAAAGCCAAACATATTTTTTTGTCTAGACCAATTGATGTGAAAATGTAAAATTTCCTAATACTAGACGCACTTCTGATCAGATATTAAAGAGATTTAATACAAACAAACATTTGTACTTATTTTCTCACCCAATGAGAATCGATAAGAGAATCGATAAGGAATCGGATCGATAAGCAGAATCGGAATCGTGTAATTCTTGTAATTGTAATTTTTTATAGTAAAATGCATTGCAGCCCGTTCTTTAGAACATGCGGTTCTAAAGATCTTGCTGCAGCCATACTGACATCTGCAATAAGCAAAGTGTCGGATTGGCTAGCTAATTCATGCTTGACCCTTAAAGGGGACATATCATACCACCAGGTGTGAGTGCGATTGTCCCCTTTAAAGTAATTGGGTAGCGGTATTCCATAGCCACAAACATTAAAGGCTCAGGGAAGCTTTGCTCTGTTTAAAGCCACCCTGAAGCTTCTGCTAAAGCCAACACAAAAATGTCAACACCAATGGTGGTTTATGGTACCCATCAACCTGATTTGAGATATTTCACACTAATGACTTTTAGTAATTATGATGTTGGACGTAGTGCATTGGCTGTACTTGTTCTACCTACCCCGGGTAAAGAGTTATAAATGAACTGCTAGCCAACTCTGCCTCAATTACTAATAATTGTGCGCTGTCCCTATAGACTATAAAAAAAAACAACAAGAAGGCTATTAAACATGTAACACTACTCACAGCCAGATGCAGGGGACTGACTGGATTGCTGCTCTCTATGTCTCCCAGTGCGTTGAAGGACATCTCCAGAAGCTTTGTGGGAGATCGAAATGGAGAACAACGTTATCACCGAACAGCTGCCAAAATAAAACAGGAAATATTGTCGCTTCCAGTCCCCAAAAACCCAAACAGCTGAATGTAAACTTAAAAGCAACCCCCAATAAAATAACAAATTAAAACAGGCCTATATAAGCACTCCATAGGGCTCTTTTAATTGCTAATAAACAGTATACTGGCCTTTTTTTTGCATTTTAAGAGTACCACAACAAATTGCGAGGGGAAGAAATGAGCGTACCAGCTCCAGGTTCTGCTTGTTGCCATGGTAAGCTGCATAGTGGACCGCACTGTAACCCTTTGAGTTGACCATGGATGGGTCGGCACCGTTGTCCAAAAGATGCTCCAAGCAGCTATTCCCAGGAAGAGACACTCAACTGTTACGCAGCACAACTAACAACAATAACAACCAGCAGCACATTCATCAGAAGAAGAAGAAGAGCGAAGGGAACGACGTACAAGTAGGACTCCTTAGCGTCATCCTCATTAGCCTGATGGCTCCCAGAAAAATGACGGTCAACTCTGCAAGACAAGAAACCGTGGACAGGATTAGACAGGATTTTGCATACTTAAAAAAAAAAGCTAGAGACAATGCCCCCAGGTCTGTTCAGTGATGGAGTTCCCCTAGTGTTATCTCTAAGATCATCCGCCATTACATTTTAGAAGAACCCATGGGCCAAATAAATGCCCAGGTGTCCTGTTTGACAGGTGTGACGCCCACACGGACCTGCAGAAGGCTTGTGAGGCAGCAGAATAGTGCAGGGGAGTGCAGCCCGTCTGGTCCGGCTCGTTGACCTCGGCGCCAGCGCTCACCAGGGTCACGGTGCACTGGTACCTCCCATTAGCAGCCGCGTAGTGCAACGGGGTCCTGGGGAGGGGGGGGCACCAACCATCAGCCAGCAATCCAACCAATACCAATGGCCTGCACTGACTTCACTGCATTAGAAAAGGGACACTCACCTTCCCATTTTGTCCCTCTTGTTCAAGTCAGTACCACTACTTAATAGCAAATTCAGACATTCAACGTTTCTGCAAGACATGAGAGAGAGAGACAACAGGTTTAGGATGCAGGAGACCAGTTTTCTGTATGGTCAGGCATGTAGCAGTAGTTCAACCACGTACTCTTTTGAAATCACCACGGTAACCGGTAACACTGTAGTTCCCATCTAGAGGGCGCTATCTGCTGTTTAACCTAGACTAGACTAGGCACAGTGCGTTCAGGTTTAAGAGGCATGTTTGTGGTGTATTTGGCCTGCGTGATGAAGCTGATTAAATGTCACAGCCCTGCTTTAAGAAAAAGCCTTTTTAAGCTGCCGTTTTCTTTGTCAGGCAAATAAAGGGGAAGGTCCCGCATTTAAAAAAAAGAAATTAATATAAAGCCATCAATTCGGATAAAATGTTAAATATTGTCGTTCTAATTTTGAACATCCAACACCGGTAATACCAGTAACAGTGGCAACCTCGACGTCACTAGCAGGAAGTTTGAAAGGAGACCTACCCTCCAGATGCAGCAGCGTGTAGACAGGTCCGACCGAAGTTGTCTGGGGTGTTTATGTCAAAACCAGCCGACAGCACATGCTCTTTACTCATAGACGACACTATACTATACAGCTGACCTGCTCCGTAAAGAATAAACAACATAGATAGGAGACACAGTTAGCCAAGGCAAAAGGTTGGTATGTGGCTCACAGTGGATCCACACGTAAATCAACGTACGAGTCTGGCACACAAACACGAACCTGAGGAGAGTAACTTGCGACAACAGTCTGAAAACCCGTAGAGCACAGCAAGGTGCAGAGGGAACATTCCGTGGATCCCGCGTCTGCGGAGAGGAAACATCTCATGATTCCCAGAAGCCCAAAACAACAACAACAACAACAACAACAACAACCTCAACAACCAGACGTTACAACACTTATAGGTTCATTAAAGCTTCCGCCCCTACCTGGCCGTGTCTGCTCCGTTGGTCATCAGAGTGCTGATCAGGAGTTCATGGCCGTACTTAGCAGCGACGTGGAGAGGGGTATTGCCATACTTATCCACACAATCGATTTCCCCGCCTAACACGCAGAGCGGGAGAGGGAGGGCAGGCGTGTGGGGACAAAAAGGGAATCGTTGGGTCATTAGGTCGGGTAATTAGCTTAGGATAAACCGTATTAGCCCACGTTGGCCACCTCGCCATGGTTACCATTTTGGATGAGGATCTGAGAGCGTGTGAAGCGTCCGTGGATGGCTGCCATGTGCAAAGGGCTCTTCCCCTCTTTACTCTGCAGGTGGAGAAACACAATCTGGTTGCTTTCTATCATACATAGTAAGGTCAGCACATCGGGGCAGCTTCACCGAGGACATAAAAAAAAAACGACACTTAATGAACGGCCTTCTTTCTAAGACAAGGCAGGCGCGTGGCGCTGACGTCCCACCTGCTGGTTGACGTCGGCCCCGTTGTTGACCAGCAGCTCCAGGCAGAGGGCGCCGTTGGTGGAGACGGCGGCCAGGTGCAGCGGGGTGAAGCCGCTGCGGTTGGGCTGGTTGACGTTGGCCCCGTGGTTGACCAGCTCCGTGGCCACAGCCTCCTGGCCCATGTAGCAAGCCACGTGCAGGGCGGTGTTGCCGAAGCTGTTGGGCTCATCAATCTGAAGCAAAGGTGGGAAGAAACATAACAGGTGACTGATGAGATCACAGCAAGGCAAGTACAGGGTTAGGTAATAAGAATTAAAAAGATTCCATTATTAAAACAAGTCCAAGCAAAAGGATATGTTTAAAGAAAGAAATGATCGAACCCCATATTAGAGGGAAGAGTTTACAAAGAAGACATTACAAACGTACTTCCACCATCCACTCATCCTCTGTATCCACATTCACGGCTCAATGCCCGCTGGGACACTCACCTCCGTTCCCAGCCTCAGCAGATACTTGACGATCTCGAGGTGTCCGCTGGCGGCCGCGGCGTGGAGGGGCGTGTAGCCCTGCTTATCCTTGCAGCTCTTGTCAGCACTGCGAGACACCAGCAGCTTCACTATCTCCACGTGACCTACAGGGTCAAACATGGCAGGAATAGAGATGTTTTATATTAATACTTCAGGAAGTTGCAGGCACATTATTCATTTGCCTCATCATAAAATTTGACTAAGCGTCAGCACTTAGCCTACGAGCTGGCAAGCCACAACTCCTCATGAGGCAATTCCTGCACTGGATGTATGGCGCGATAACCTGTGCATTAACAGAATTGTCTTGTGAGGTCTACACCCTACATTAAAACGGCTCTTTAGATGCAAACGCCTCGTGTTAAGATATTGAGAAACTGCGGCTTATTAAATACTGATTTTGAAAAACATAACATAATAAGATAATCAATATCATCAAGTGCATCTAAACATTTATAATTTTCCACAAACAGACTAAAGCTACTTGAGCAGGGGTTTGGAATAGTTGGGGGAATAAACTAATTTCCTCAGATCTTAATATCTAATCGGCCTTCCATTAAGTAGAAGAGCTGCTCACCCAGGTAGGCAGCACAATGGATCGGCTGTCTCTCCTTCTTATCGATCACACTCAGATTAGCCCCTTTGTTCAGCAGGAGCTTCACCATCTGCAAATGAAATTAAAAAAGGAGAAAACCGAACTATTTGTCAAGTGTTCACGTGCCAAAATTATTCTAAATCCCTTTTGGTTTGGTCGCCTTTCTTCCCAGAGCCCCTCAAAGGCCCGCCAGCAGCCTACCTCCTGGAAGCCGCTCTGAGCAGCGTGGTGCAAGGCGCTCCGGCCGGTGCGGTCCGCCATGTTCAGGTTGCTCAGCTGGCTCAGGAGGGTCTCCGCGCAGCGGGAGGCGCGGTTGGCGGCTGCCACGTGCAGCGGCGTCTGCCAGAACTTGTCCCGCGCGTTGGCTTCCGCTCCGCGTCGCAGCAGGAGACCAACTGCCCTCTGCAAAGGGAAACGGTGCCGTTTAGTCAACCCTACATGAACGCTGGTCGGCCCCACCGAGAGCCAGGGTAACATGGGAAAAATCTGATCATTTCCGATGGCACAGGTGACCTACTTCATTCCGGGAGGCAGCGGCTCTGTGCAATGGGGTCAGCCACACATGATCTTTAGCATTAACACTGGCACCTGTCAAAAGCAAATGCATGTTAAATAGACAGAGTTCACACGCTGGCACAAACTTTGGCATTGTGATCATGCATGCTGGAAACTGGATGTTAGCTAAATATAGGATACACGATTTTAGCATACTTAACATGATGGTTAGCAGATCATATAATTGTGTTGGATGCAAACCTGATTCAATGAGCAGGTCCATGATGTGGACGTCCCCCACACATGCAGCAGCATGCAGCGGTGTACGGCGCTCCTGGTCCTGTGGAGGAAAGAAGCCGGATGAAGATCAATGGTGACATTTAACAAGCACGAAACACTACAACCGCGAAAGGTGATCTTGCGTCACCGTACAAACGCAGATACATTGTATACATACCAGTGCATTGACATCCTCCTTTTTGTGCAACAATATTTGGACTTCTTCAGCATTACGATTGAAGATGGCCTGGACCAGAGGAGGCTGCAGATATGGAAATGTCCGTGTTACATTGACGCAAACGTTGCATGACATGCCCAGCTAAACCGTCCTTTTTAATTGTATCGACGTAACATTCGACGAAATTATTGGAAATGCATAGGTTCACTCGGCCGGCTAATGCGTACATAACAATGCATTAACAAAATATGTATATTTTGCATCTGTGGTAAGCAAGAGTCCTCGTCTCCTCCAGTAAGTAGACAGAGCCCCATAGCAGGCCTAAATAAGGGCCTTACCTGACCCTGATGAGAGGCTAACGACGTCAGCGGCTAACGCTAGGCAACCAGCTAATGCTAACCTGCCAGCTAAGCTATAATGTCTGGGCCTGCAGCTCTTCAGAAAAAAAACAGAGAACTGAATATGCAATCTTTTGATACGACATGTCTATAATGCACCTGAGCTACAAATATAGAAACGGCGGAAAAAAACAAATAGTGAGAGATACGTCCTTAGCAAGGAAAACGTATTTACTGCGCACAAGAGCAGCTATTAAGGGACCAGCAACTAGACTACGCCACAGCACAGCAATGGAGCGCTTTCTTTAAAACCTACCTGGTCTGCAATGTTAAGAACTCCCATCTCCCAAACTCAACCAGGACGGAGCTCCTTCATGAGTATAAAACTGCGAGGTAATAGTGATAGCGCTACTGTATCCACTTTTTCAGACTGCACCCATAACTGATAGCAAACAGAATTGCGGGCAAGATCTGTCAGTGTTGTTGTCCGTATCCAATGTCTTCTCTGCTGATGATGGTTGCGAAGAGGCTGAGAGATTACCATGAATTGTAGCGTTTCCCCGGTTTGCCACTACACGATTTCCGCTGGCTCACTTCTCATGAGCTGTGTTCGCAAGCTGACGTTCCCCGGAACGAGATGATGAAGAATAGGACGACATTAACAAACAGAAAATCCCAAGGAGAAAAATATGGTGTTTTGAGTGACATTTGACAAAGTAACATCCGAGTCATGTAACGGAATTTGTCGGATATCCCTCTTTCTAAAGTCCCTCCCCTTTCTCGCCTATCGGCGAAAAACGCATGAAACTCTAAGTCCCGCCCCCTCTCCAGCCAATAACGGTAATTTTGGGCATCCTGTTCCAGGCGTTCCGTCGCGAGAAGAGAACGCCTGGGAGCGAGGTTATGCTGGCTGGTCCGCCTACAGGCGTGGCGGTCTGGGTTTACATTTATCGGGGAAATTGCGAGACCCAGTGGATCTTTTGGAAATAAGGAAATCACAAAAATATTGCATTTTTTTCTGCTGTTCCAAGAGCCAGTAGGTCATTTGAAAGTCAGGTAGATATTTAAATGCCATCAGGTTCGTGAGGGCCTAGGTGTTGTACAAACACAAAGCAAATACTGATAACGGTAAGGGTTTGAACAAAATCGGTCAACTGTGGCAGGACAAATAGGATGTAATGCCATGTTGAAGTGAGAAATCAGATTCAACCATTGAACTACAAGTTTAGTTAAAATAGATCAGAGCAAATATTTGCTAGCTGAAATATATATTAATAAGGCAAAACATGTATTCTTGAGAGACCATAGATGACAGTTTGGTCGAATGTAAATAGGCTTTATTGCAATATAACCTGAGGGGTCCTGTGAATTAAAGAATCTCAAGGATCTCTCACCAGGCCTTTTTATTTCACTTCACTTTTTTATGCTACATTGTATCTAGGAAGACGCATGGCAGCTAAAGCAGAAACTGGAGGGGGTGAGAATAGTTGGTGCTTAGACCTAAGTAAGAGCATGTGATAGCAGTATCAAGATTAAGACATTGTGGAAATTAGCCCATAAACCTTATTTCAGAAACACTATAGTGAAAGTGAGTTGGATCGGAGAAAAAATAGAATTAGAAGATGGTAACATGCATGACATCCTTTCCACTTTCCAAGCAATACAAATAATAGGGCAGTTAAGTCACCATCATCAGACTGGCCTCTGTTATGTAACGGCATGACAGCATCTACGGAAAGTTCCTGCTTCAGAAAAACTGTGAACCAATAGCAATGTTTGTAAATACTCTGCAAGAATTAATTTAATATTAAAGCAAAAGTTTGGACGGAGTAAGAATAATGTCAGAGCTAAACAGGGCAGTGTTGAAGAAGATTGAATCTAAGCTCACTTTTTGACAGATTATCATTTAATTACATATGATGATTACATCATATATTTGGCTGCCTAATATATCATCATATATCTGTGCTCATGAATAATAATGAGCACAGACAGGGCTTGATTAGATGAATCTGCCATATATACAGTATAACAAAGCAGTGGTTCAAGGGCACTTCAGCCTTAAACCAAGGTCATATATCCATCCACAGCAAGGAATAAGCTATATATTATAATGAATAAATAGGCTGGAGTGGCCATCCTGGGTCTTATGGTCGCACTCCGGCCAGCAGGGCGGCGCTAGTGCGTTTCTTAACGCGGCTTGTTTATTGAAGCGACGAAGACGGTGAGCCAAGAGGAAAAGGGCTACCCTCCCAGCTGACCACCAGCTCCCTCTTCCCGCTGCAGAAGGTCGAGTGACTCTAATGTCATTTGACAACAACAGAAAGGGGAATACTACTCTACACCTTTGACATATATACTAAACGCTTGAGAAATGGAATAACACAAGTGTGTATGATAATAACGTGAACGCGGCCACAGGTCGTGAGAATCCGAGCAGTTTATAAAGGCTAAGCTAGCCGCCGGTGGCTAGTGTCTCGGCTGATAAGGCGTAATGCACTGTGTCGGCTGATAGTCGGACCAGCAGTGATTGTGACAGCTAGGTAAGTGTGAGGTTGCTCTTTAACGAATGTCAACTGGTAAGCTAGAAAGATACATTGAGGTTAAACAGACGTCACTAGTGTATATATCGGACTGAGGAAGCCAACGCCGGTTGTTTGACAACACCTTGTTCTGGGCAGGTTCCTGGACACGACTGGGGGTCTCCTGACTGGAACGAGGATAGGATACCTTCTAGAAGTCAGTTTCCATGGCAGTCCCGGCTAGTTTACGTCGTTTACCCATGGGTGTGCGAACATTCAGTGAGTTTCTAGAGATCGCCACCCTGGGCTCCCACCAGTCATGCCGCACCGCGGGCTCCAGAGAGCGCCTCCGCCAGAACATCAGGTAAGCTCTCCGGGTTCTGTTGACATGGGTCACACTTGATGATACTTGTAAATACAAGGTATATTATTAGCTGTCCTGCTGCGTCCCTTTGACAGCTGTCCAGCTCTATGTTTCCAGAACAACTTTTGCACTCTTTTTATACAGAGAGCGAATGTCACGTTACAGCTAAAACTCGAAAATACCAGCATACACTTTAAGGCCACAGAGAGCTTCCATACCCTACTGGACCTCAGTGTAAAAATCCAGCAAATGACTGTTTTGGACACCTGGAATGTAATTGTCATTGATGTTATTGATGGTGGTGGGTGGTGTTGACAACAGTTTGTACTCTTTCTGGAATACAGCTTATTCTAGCTTTCCTCTGAACGTTTAGACATTTGTCCTCCTGCGGCATCCTAATGACCAGAACTCCCAGAGTGCTTTGCCTCAAAGACTCTGAAACGATGGCAGCTCTTCCTCAAAGCAGAGGCTTCATCAGCTTCACCAACAAACGGAAGGAGTACTCGGAGCGCAGAATACTTGGGTAATAACTAAGCCTTAGCTGACTCATTTCAGCAGTGTCCAGACGTTTTCCAGTGGAATTTGTGTATTGAGTTATATGTGCTGTTTTATTTTTTAACTGCCTCAGGTACTCCATGCTGGAGATGTACGAAGTGGTCTCCAATGTGGACGAGTATAAGCTCTTTGTGCCCTGGTGTACAAAGTCCCAGACCATCATGAAAAGAGCCGGCCACGCCAAAGCTCACCTTGAAGTGGGGTTCCCGCCAGTGGTAGAGAGATACACATCCATGATCACCAATGTCAGGCCCCATCTTGTTAAGGTAAGTGCCTTATTTTTTTTTGGTTCAGGAAGAGAATAGGTTGTTGCTGTTGATTATGCTTTAAAATGTTGGCTGGTCTTAGGCTGTGTGTACGGATGGAAAGCTGTTCAATCACCTGGAAACAATATGGCGCTTCAGTCCTGGCATCCCCGGCTACCCCCGCACCTGCACTGTAGACTTTTCAGTAAGTACCGGGCCCCATTCTAGTCCTTATATATTTGACTTAATTTTGCTTTTGTTTTCATTCAGTTTTTCAATAACTTTGGCATCTCATGTCAATAGCAGCCATCTCTCGTGGCTCTGTGTCTTGAGTTGAACGTCGCCCTTGTCGTTTCCTCCCCAGATCTCCTTTGAGTTCCGCTCTCTCCTGCACTCCCAGCTGGCCACGGTGTTCTTCGACGAGGTCGTGAAGCAGAACGTTGCCGCCTTCGAGCGGCGCGCAGGCAAGCTGTTCGGCCCGGAGACGCGCATACCACGGGAGCTGATGTTCCACGAGGTGCACCACACGTGAGACTGCACCCCCCCCCCCCCCCCCCCCC
>OOFH01049714.1:13366-25091 GCA_900323355.1 Merlangius merlangus
AACTCCAAACGAAGCAATTTGGATGGTACTGCAAACACGAGTGTCTGCTTACCTTTTGTCAGCTAAAAGGGTCCACACTTGGGTTACATTGAGAAGTACTGAACTGTTACACAGGGTGTCCGCACATCCTTAAGTCTTAAACTCTTAAATTCATGTTTCTAAATTTAAGGCCTTAAAGTTTTAAATTCGTTACAAATGTCATATGCTGGTTTCAATACTGTAACTCAGGGTCTTAAATTTGTCGGGACACGACTTTTATTTTTCTCATGGGGCTTTTCAGGACGTGGGCTTCTTTTTTTTGCTAGCTGCATTTATAAACGATTATATGCGTGCTTGCTAGCTAGTCTGCGACTGGTTAGGTGCAAATTCAAGACAAGTTGGCTGGATGACGTCCGTTTCCGAAGTTGGCTAGCGTCTGTTGCCAACCCCCACCATCGCGTGTTTTAGGGCTTACATTTCATTCAAGGTGGTATTAAAAAGGTCTTAAAAAAAGTCTTAAATTTGACTTGCTGAAACCTGCAGATACCCTGAAAAATGTGTTCCCCCTGTAATTTATCAATAGTAAAATGAGTTTGGTTGACTGCGTGCATTTTCCACTCCTACATTTCCTAATTCAGATCAAGCCTGTTTGTTTTGAAAAACCAAAAACAACTTCAAGGTATTTGTTAATAAAAACTTTTATTGTTTTTTCTATTTTTGTTAGGTTTTCGGATATTTGTTCGTCAGGGCAGCTCTTGCCCATCTGACCCATCCCAGTTTGTTCCTGTTGTGTTTCTTTCCTCAGTGAATACAACCCAGCTACCGCACACAACCGTTACACTCTCTACGATCAAAATAACATCCTCAAACACTAGGCATATGGAAGAGAAAAAAATCGGAAACTGAGCGAGGGGAGGAAGCCATAGAAATTAAAAATTCTGCAAGTGAATGAGCAACATGTACAGACTAGTAAGCCGTTACTACACACAAAATGGAGTGTCTACAAATGATAGAAACTGAACAGACCTCAGACAAAAGAGCAAGCTTGAAACACTCAAAACTAACACCTGCACCAGCTAAGCCCATACAACTAGGCAAAAATCACTTATATACACAGGTTAGACGCAGTGAATTTTAGATCAACGGGAGAATTTTCGGAAAGCAGAGGTCACACTTTCAGCGACGAGTGAGATTGGAACACAAGGTTGTTCTTCTACTTGGTAATTGTGGTTGTAGGAGCTACATGTTTGACGTAGAGCTCATACATTCAAGCTATACATTTATATATATATATATACCTATGTACATAGTGTATAAATAAAACCACATTGCAAACCGAAAGACTATCGTTTTATACATATTTAACACCCAAAATAAAACTCCATACAAAAGGACACTTAATCAATCTGGGGAGTCTACTGCTATAAATGAGGGATTCCAAACTAGCAAGTGCTCATTTTGGAGTAGTTTCTGAATGCTGAAGTGCTCCTGGCTGGGGATAACGTTACAGTCATACACCTGCAACAAGAAAAGACAGACCCACCCAACCCACATGTATTCAAGCTTGCTCTTAAGCATCAACCGTAAGCACATTAAAAACACCTCTACTGTAATATCTAATGTCACTGTTTCTGTACACCATTGAGTTTCTTTAGTACTCTGGACTGCTCTTCAGAGCAGCCACCAAGCACAAAGCCCATTGTAAAATGAAGACAAGATCTAGTTATTTTGATCATAGAGGTGAAAGTGGTCATAAGAACACACGTAGTTCAGAGAGAAAGGGGATACCAAGAGCTTTTTACTAATTGTGTTTTATATCTGGATAAATTTAAAGGTTTCATTACGCGTGGATTTACTCTATGGTTTGGGAAGGGCCTTTAACCTCAACTGGAGTGTTCATATTGGGAGTGAGGTCTACCAACAGCCTGGGCAGAAGGACCTTTGGGGAGATTGCATAGAAGACAAAGAATGTGTTTCTGCAAGGGGCATTTTCTTTTTGATCATTTTTTACATTTTCTGCAAACAACTCAAAAAGCGTTTCAACCCATTAAGTTCCAATCAATGCCTCAGTCATCTTCGATTTGGAGTCTAATTCAAATGCCATGCTTGGGGTCAATTGTAAGCAATCCCAGCAGCAGCCGTGTGACGGTACGCACATGAGCCCATAATGAAAATGGTGCATTTACTTCTAATTTTCCAAATAAGAAAGTATGTTGAGCAAACTCGACTGACTTCTACACCAAAGTGCATGACAATTTGAATTAACCTTATGTGTGAAAGGACCTTTACAGTTCACTGCCTCTTTGAATCCCTTTCCCCTGGTGTTGAGAAGGACAGCAGTAAACTTATTTTACATTTAATATACTTTTCCTCTCCCTTTACAACCGCCACCCCCCACCCTCTCCTCCCCTCCGTCTCAGCGGGTGCGATCAGCCCGACTTGGCCCCCACCAGACCCATGAGTCCCTCCGTGCTCATGGACTTGGGGCGCTCCAGGGGGAAGCCCAGCGCTCGGCTCCACACCAGCTGGGCCAGCACGCCCAGGGCACGGGACACGCCGAACAGCACTGTGTAGTAGTTCATCTCCGTCATGCCGTAGTACTGCAAATGAGAAAGGAGGCACATGGTTCAGGGGGAGCAGAAACGGCGGGCCGCTGCAAATGGTTCTCACGTGTCCATTCGGAAAATGCATTTTTACTACACATTACATCAATACGTGGACTTTTATTAACTCTGTCCCTACCGTGAATGTTGTCCTACCTGCAGGAGCACTCCACTGTGGGCGTCCACATTAGGCCATGGGTTCTTGGCCTTGCCCTGCTCCAGCAGCACGTTGGGAACAATCTTGTAGAGCTGGGCCACCATCTTGAACAGGGGGTCGTTGGGCAGGTGTTTCAGGGCAAACTCCTGCTGGCAGGTGTAACGCGGGTCGGTCTTCCTCAGCACAGCGTGGCCATAGCCAGGCACCACCTGTAGCACAGAGAGAGAGAGAGGGGGGAATATTTGAAATGGTGTCAAGATGCCACGAATTACCCGTGTTCAAAGCTCAACTGAGAGGGCTACGGGGTGCGTTCACAGTGGACTTTACCCTGCCAGACTTGAGCGTGTTCCAGATGTAGTCTCTCATTCTCTCATCGGACACCTCTCCACCCAGCTCCTTCTGCAGCGCAGTCAGCCACACCAGCACCTCCTGATGGACAGAAGAGACAACACACAGCACTGTCAAATAAAATGATAGATATAGACAGTGGAATGGTGGTTAATAGTGCTTGTGCAGGAATACAGGGGAACATTTACAACACAATCAGTGAGAGTTGATTTGGAATATGCAGAGGCGTGATTGTACAGGCGTCTTGATACCATCACCAACAATGCTTTTACTTTGAAATTATTCAGTGTCATTAGTTTGATTTAGGGGTGAAAAGTACCATTTAACCAAGTACTCACCTTGGGGTACTAACCGATACCTGTGTACTGATGTAGTAAAATTGAAGCCATTAAATATAATTACAGAGAATGGAAGCAACAAAAAATTACAAAAAATACTAAAAGGATAACTTAATCCACCTGTACCCTATCTCACCATCCTTTTGGGTTTAAGAGGCTAATGCAGACAATGTTATTAATGGGTCCAGTATTGAGCTAGAGTGCTTCTAAGGTGAAATACAGCCCCCAAGGAGTGCAATGTAACCTTTTAAAGGCAATAGCACTACGTCAATGTAAATCATCTAAATGCACTTGTTTTTGCCAATGACAGGCTCAGACAGTTATACTAGGAGGACCTTTGGCTTGACCCGGCAGTGTTTCATTGTGTCTTATCAAGTGTCGCTAAAGGTGAAGTCCTGCTCTGTAATCTCGTGAAAGACAACGTTGGAGCCTTGGGTGAGAGTTGGGAAGAGGAGGGAAGTTGTTGGGAGACGCCTACAGAAAGCAGAGCTGGGTGTGAAAGATTTGGGTGAGGCAGGGTAACGGAGACTACAGATAACAACGGGGACATTTCCTACAACGACCCAACTCTCCATAGCCCGAGATTTCACAACGAGACTTCTCTTTGAGCAAGAAGTGGTCAGACACAATCACGATAGGGTCAAGGTAAAGAAGTAAGTTGTATTTATCCATAGGGATCCCCTCCCCTTAGGGCGATGCCTGTATCAGAAATGTCACGGTAAGACATCCGCGCACGGTCACATCACAGATATGTTTGCGGGAGTCGTTGAACTTGACAGCCAAACAAGCCATACAGAACCGAAACATACCGCCTTACTCCTGCTGCCAAGACGTACGGGAACATGAGCAAATAGGGTTTTTACAACTGCGTTTGATTCTGAAACAGAACTGAGACGATCTGTAAATCAGTTGCTGATTCGCAGTTAAAAATCGTAAAGGTCAATCATGAGACGCCTCGTAGGCGGTAGATCAATTTGGGTCCTGCCAACCGATTCAAACGGGCGAACGGTAACACCCATATGCAACAGTGTTCATACATACAGTGTTCCAAGTGTAGACAAGAAGGACAAACCTGGTTGGCCAGGCCGTGCAGAGGTCCGGCCAGGCCGTTCATGGCTGCGCTGAAGGACAGGTAGGGGTCAGACAGAGCACTGCCCACCAAGTGGCTGGTGTGGGCACTGACGTTGCCTCCCTCGTGGTCACTGGTGGAGGAAAGGAGCGCAGAAAGCAGGGCATAAGAAAACAATCTAGACAATCCTTTTAAAACTGACCGACAATCTGTTCTCATGAGGATCCCATTGGGCTTTAAAAGCACCTATAATTAGGGCCACTAGGGGGCAGAATGTGATCAACTCCCCCACAATCCTATCCATTGACTCACTCAAGGGGAAAGGGGCTGCCCATTTTTGGTATTTTGTAAGAAAAGGGTGCAGCAAAACATTCAGACTAAAAAAAATAATAATAAATAGGTGATGCTTCCAGTCTGGCACTCCAAAATATTTCATATAGCCTTAGGGAACAAAAGATATCACACCCCTGCTGTATTTCACCATAACGGTATACTGCTTTGAGCTCGAGTAGTGAAAAAGCCAAGACCCACCAAGCGGGCGTTCCATGTTGCTACATGCCGTACCTGTGAATGGTGAGGTACAGCCTCATCAGCTCAGTGAACTGGGCATCGCTGTAGCCGAGCATGTTGGTGAAGTTGTGGGACCAGTCCAGGTTGGAGTCGATGGCGCCGATGCTGCTGCCCTCACGGTACAAGTTGCGGTAGATCTTGGCTGCGACGCAGGGCAGCTTGGCAATAAGGTCCATGGAGTCCTCGTAGACAAACTAGTGCAGGAGACGGAGACAACGCCAGGTCAAAACTAATCAGAACCACGACGATCCCTGTGCGGTTTGTAGAACATAAAAGCCCCTCCCCCCGCCGCCAGAGAACCCAGACGTCGGACTAGAGGGGAGTGCATGTGCTAAAGTGACCCTCACCTCCCAGTACTTGGACTTGTGGACCCCCTCGGAGTAGGCCCGTGCAAAGCCACTCTCGCTGTTGAGCGCTGTGATGGCGGCGCTGAACTGAGACATGGGGTGCAGGTTGGTGGGGAAGTTGTCCAGCATTGTGACCACATGAGAGGGGAGGGCAGCTCTTTTCGCCCATTCTTTGGACAGCCAGCTGACCTAAAAGGACAAAAACCCAGAACGGAGGAGGCATCTTGAAAATCTTGCGTTACGGCAAACCCGCACAACTTGCTGTATTGCTGGCCTTTAATGGAAACAGCAGGATCTTATCACAGAACACTCTCAAGAGAAGACACTCCCAACAGAATAACAGCCATCACATCACCGCCTGTAAAAATGTTTTGCCATCTCAGCGTATTTTTAATAGAGCCTTTTGTGCTGTGCGTCTCTATAATACGGTTGAGTCCGTCATCCGTACGCTCACCTGTTCTTCGGTGGGCACCTGTCCTGTGATCAGCAGCCAGAAGAGACCTTCAGGCAGTGGCTCCTGCCCTCCTGGGGCCTTGGGCAGCAGCCCCTGGCACTCTGGGATGCTGTAGCCACGGAACCGGATTCCCTGAACAATTGAGAATGAGTTTAGCGTCCATGAAGGTAGTGACCCCAAATGCTTCACCCGCCAGGGGCCCAAAAAGAGTCATTAAGACGCACACACACAGAACCTTTTTGGTTATGGTGGCCCTTTAGTATACACACCTCATCTGGATCCAGCACGGACGTCTCGTACACCAGCCCCTTCATCCCCCTCATACCTCCATACACCTGTAGGTTCACAAAGGAGACATTGACCAGTTAAAGGTGACCTCTACTACAACATGAATCGTCAAACTGGTTTATTGTCCACCTGACTTTACAATGTTTTTAACAGTTGGTCAAGGTGTCAAGATAACAATTAATGACCAAGATCTTTTATCTTCTGATCAAGGTACATTGTTATTGTTGACGTGTTCATTGACTTGATTCAACCTGGACCCTATCAACTTGAGAATTATTGACAATGTAGTAACCAAAGCTAGATATAACATGCAATACCTGTACAGATAATAGCAACATTTCAAATGAAATGGCTGCGTTGGTGAAAGTCTATGGAATCTATATAGGTTTGCTGTAGCCAATGACAGGTCAGCTCTTCTGTGACTCAGCTAAAAAAAAATGTCCTCTGTAACATGCCCTCTGCTCACACTGCCCTACCAAGTGAACATAAGGTCATTAGCCAACGCTCAAACGACAGCAAGCGGAAGAGGATTCAAAGGGTATCTTATGGTTCAAAGCATACATGTGTATGCATCTTGCAATCTCTGCATTACAAATGAAAAGTTTTTGAATCTCAGCATTGCATATCAGAAATGACTCACCATATCAACAGTGATTTGGCCAATGTTGGTTTTTCCGTATTGCTGTTTGAAGTTCTTGATCCGGGTCTGTTCTTTGGGGATAAGGTCTGCCATAACATCCTTCAGATTCTGCAAAAAAAACCGAACTGGTTAATTAATTGAACCCTCAACTGACAGAGTTAAACTCTGCTTAGGAACTAGTTACGGACATTGCTTGATTTACCGAATCGAGAGGCATAAAGACAATGAAAACAATTCTCTTTCCTTAATCCTTCAAAACATGCAGGCTATAAGACTATGGAGGTGAAAGATAAGGATTACTTACAGTTGCTGCGCTGGCATGTCTGGCAGCCACCAGGGTAGATGTGGCATTCTGGAGAACAAGAAATCAAGGCATTTATGAGGCCCGTCACTTTACATCCGTCCATAGCATTGTACAAGTTTGCCATACTTAAATTAATCAGAAACTCAAACGAGGGACAAGTTGTACTGGTGCTTCTTTGTGCAATGGAAGCTAACCGTCTGGCATTGACTCGGCCGATAAGCAAGCAGCTAGTGTTTTAAACCTAGCTTGCAACCAAGCCATTACGTTTGACATTTTCAACTCAACATCAGAGGATGGTGCATACATTACTGCACACCCTGTTTGGATTAGGGGAGGTGCCGCAAAAGTGTAGCTTTCTAGGTTTGAATTTTGCCACATTGTCAACATAATGCACACATCGGGTATGGCGGTTCAGTTAGAAACAGTGCATTAGCTTTCTATCCTTAAAGTTCTGAGCCAACTATATCTTCTTACATCAGATGGGATGGTAGTAGATATAGGTTTGGTCGATCAGTAGGATTAAAACGGCTAGTGTAGCGACAACATTAGCTTCAGTAACCAAAGAGTGATCTTGCTGCGACGGTAGGTAGCAGTCACTGAAACGGGACTCCCTGGTAGGACTGTCAAAAGAAAGGGAGGGCTAAGGGGGCTTGAGGACAGCTGGCTTGTGTCCAAGAGCAACCCAGGCGTGCTTCACTAGCGTAGTGAACTATGGTCCCGGCGGTTCCCCCACGAAGACCAAAAGACATGAGCTCACTTCACCGCAGTTACACATTGTCCAGACAGCAGATTATGTAACCCAACCACACGCTGGTAGATCTCTTGGTACTAGTAACTCCTATCTTCCACCTGCCCTAATGGAAGGGGTGGGATTATTATTTTCTCAGCAGGATAGAGGTGGAAGCGATGGCTTTCTTCTGCGTTGTTATGGCTTAATTATAATTACAGAGCTTAATTAAAAAAAACAAAACGTTAATTAATATATGATGGAAACACACTAATTAAGCATATTATGACATATGACATACATCATTGTCCACTTTTCAAACACAAAACAAATATTGTCCTATTTAGAATATATTATATTATATGACCCCATTTAACTGCCGACTGTAAGGAAGCTTTAAACAAACATTCCTGCTAATAACAGTGAAAGGTTATGATGACCCTGAAAGGGCTGCACAGCTTCCAGTGTATAGTTAAATGGTCCAATATTGAGCTGAAGTTTAATGACTTGCCCCTGGACAGGACCAATGACACGACACTGTATTCTGCAGCTAAATGTGTCTCATAGTCGTAATGTGAAAGAGTTCTATGGAAATCGGACACTGTATTAGGGCAGTAGATGGACACATTGTCTGTCGTAACCAAAAAGGGCTACTACTGTTGAAAGCAGAACCAATATTACCAACATACGAGCCACCAGTTTATGTAATTCTACATAATATGAAAATGTATGTATTTGTATACATACGTATGAACTTCAATTTGTTTGTTTTTTAATATAAATTGGTGCAGTTAGTCTACCTTGTTTTAAATAATGTTTCATTTGAGATAATCCACTCGCCCAGTTAAATTTGAATAACCAAACAACGTAAACGATGACGTGAAGGTCAAATGAGTTAATAAAAGAGATGCAGGAGTAAAGCTTGTTCTAAATAATGGGACTTCAGTGCTCACAATAGGTCACTGAGCTACAATAATGCTCCCCTTAGAGCGAAATGAAGAGGTGAACCGTTTAGTTAGACGGGGGGTTAACCAGCCAACACGTCGGGGCTCACAAAGCCAGGCCGGGCTGTGCTGCTCCGGCCAAGTGTCACTAGAAATAAGGTTATACATTTTAATTCCCCGATTTACAAACCGCAAACCCCGTGTAAATCCCCGTTATACATTATATTTGAAACGTTCATCGATGTGGGAGTTGACTTTTACGATGTGCTTGAAGGGCCGGCACCTCACTTTGAGTAACACTCGCTAGCTTGTCGTTAGCTCCATCGCTAGCCCGTTCACGTTCCCTTGAAAGCTAACCTCCACGGGTTTAGGTTAGACATAAAATATTTCTTACCTTTGAATTGAGAAGCTTAGGTGCTATCCGGCTGATGGTTAGAAAAGACATTGTGTTTGATAGTTTCTGGATTCAGACTAAGACTTTTGAGGTAATAGAGCCACTACCAGTGCACCGCGGAGCTGGTTGAAGGTGCCCCTCCAGAAAGCAGAAGGTTGAAGAGGGATCCGGGCCCGCAAGTAGACGTCAAGCTGATTGGAGGAAAGAATCTACGTCACAATAGCGTAATACATTTTCATTGGTCAGGTGACCGCATGGTGTATTTCTATTGGTCAGCTCTCACTCGGCTCTCTGCGATAGTTCATTGTGTAAAGGGTGTGTTCAAGAAATAGAAGAACAAGTTGTATTACTCACTTTGCGATTCGTATGGTCCACCTCCGCACTTTCGTCATGGGGTGGATGCCTGGGAAGGAGGTTAGAGGTTACATATTAAAAAAGTGTTTTGCAATTCACAACATTTCACCAACATAGTTTATCTATGTTTTCTGTATCTACCAAGACAATGAGTTACATACATGTATAAATAGATTTAATGGAATAGTGTATAATGTTGAACGATTTATTTCCAAATCAACCCCTTTAAAAAAACTAGTTGTGAGAATAGCATAAATAAACCTTGGCTAGGTCACTTTCACACACGTCTCTCTCAAGAACATCACCCAACTTATAGGGGATATGTGTTTATTCAAATGAGACAAAATAAACGACAATGTCCAATTTACCTAAACTGAACTCCACTCTACACAACTGTATTTTAAACGTTGTACTCAACCAATGCATTATTAACAAGTGATGATAGCCATGCACTATACACAACTGGCCTGAACAAATACTTTTGGTCCATTTCAAGTTATGAAAAAAACAATACACAACTGCATTAAAATAGACTCTGTGTATTAGTTGCACGAGTACATCTCGGCTCAAAACACTACACTTTAGAACTGCTCTTCCTGATCTTGGGACAAGTCAAGTTCAAGTAGTTTATTGTCAGAAATGAATACAACTAGAAACTCTAGACACCTGGCAGTAACTGTTAGGGCATAGAATATAAGGAAGACAAAACATGCTAGAGAAAAACAATATATAAAAATATACTATGAATATTAGCAGCCTATAAATAAATAAATTAGTACATGGTAATAATATAATTAAAACAAATTCTGTACAATATCCCAATTACTAACTATGTGCACATCCAGCTATTTGCAAAAGTCAAAGTTACAAAGGGAGCTCTCAGCCAATGATTTGCTCTGAAGTCCTGACAGCCCGGAAACCCAGGTAGGCCTACCACCTGATGGCCCGCGGCTGAGCAGCTCTCGTACCATATGGGTCAGCTTATCTGCTGAGTCTGGTGTGTGTCATTCCACGTCCACCCTTGAAGCATTTTGACATTTTTGAAAACGCTTAACCATCACGGAGTATAAAAAATACAAGCAGTCTGAACTAGCTATCAAATTTAAAACCCATCCTAACTGGGTGCAACCTTGACACATGTCAGGAGACATGGGACCAACTCCTAATCGTGGGGTTCCTCTTCCCTGCATTCCTGCACACATGTCAAAGTCAAGGCCCGCCAATGAATTATATATGGCCCACGGGATGATATTTAATAACTATTAGAACCGGCCCAAAAAAAAAAAAAAAAAGCAGGTTTGAACTGCTCCGCAATCCTTTTGCAGTTGACGTGGAAAGCGCACCACCGAACCTACAAATGGAGTTGATTGAGCTCCAGTGCAATGACATACTGAAGCAAAAATATGAGAGAGTGGGTGCTGCCGAGTTTACACGTCTCATCCCCGACACAATGCCCCAGCTGCGCATCCAAGCTGCGCAGACGCTCTCTATGTTTGGCAGCACATACCTGTGTTCTCTTTGATGAAGCTAAACAAAACATCAAACAGGAGCCGTCTTACTGATGAACACCTTCAGTCAATTTTGAGGATTTCCTCAGCTCATGGCCTGACCCTGAACATTGATGAACTTGTACAAAAGATGAGACACCACCAAGTATCAGGCTCAGCCTCAGACAAGTGAGCATCACAGAGCATTAACGTATTTTCAATTTTTAATTCAGTTAAATTTTTACATTTGTTTCTACAAGACATGTGATTTTTTTTTGAAGGAAGTTCGTTCTGTGTGCCTGTAAGAAAATATTGCTTTATTAATTCAATGATTAAATAATATACACTGTGTTAGTTCTGGGTTCAATAGGCTATGTGCAGTCATTTCAATATGTTTTAATAAACATTGAACCAGTCCGGCCCTCGGCTTGTAGCAAATTTGTTTTTTTGGCCCTCTGTGCTATTTGACTTTGACATCCCTGTTCTAAAACAACTGTTGAAAATCTCTCTCTCTTTCTCTATCTCTCTCTCTATCTCTCTCTTTATTCCCTCAAAATATCCTCCCATTACCTTCCCTGTGGTCTCTGGACGGTCTCCCGGCCAGTCAACAACGCAGGCATCGGTCTGGTGGGTCCGCTGGAGAGCATTCCCATGGAGGAGATGAAGAAGGTGTTTGAGACCAACTTCTTTGGGGTTATCCGCATGATCAAGGAGGTGATGCC
>OOFH01049715.1:0-19288 GCA_900323355.1 Merlangius merlangus
GTGTGTACTAATGGCAATACATTGTATTATCTGCGTAGTTGTAAGAACTTTAAACTGTCAAAAAAATCATGGCTTCATGAGTAATAGGTCATCAGTCAATTATATTTCTACAATATAACTAGACATGTCACCTCATGTGTATTTTCTGATATGGTCAAGCCAACTTGTCTTGTGAGCAACTTACTGCGAGCATGCTTTCATGCAAATGCTAACGTGACTAATTAGCAAGCACGCCGAGTTTCAAGTCCCTGGGCCACTTTGAAGCAGACTTGCAAATGATCAAACTATGGGTCTGATTGTCTTTGTTTGATTGCAAGTTATGGCGCTCCCTGTCTCTGAAGAGGTCCTTAACTTTTTGGAAGCCTGCTTATGCGCGGTTTCTAAACGTGTACCAACTTTGACAGCCCTGAGTTGCTGGCCTTGGGAATGGCTGAAGTCAACCTTTTTTCACCATTGACTGCCATTATACTAAATAGCTCTCTGAGCACCTGCATCAGAGATTATTTGAAATTGACCCTGTGAAATAATTTAACTATCAAAGCAAAACTCTTCAAATAAGGGGGTTGTCCTTGACGTGCAAACCACATTTTAAGCCTCTGGAGTTCTCTGGAGCGGACTTTGGACGGTTGAATATTGGCTCATTTGCATAACGATATTTGCATAAATGGGCCAGAACTCATCGACCATTTATAACGTAATCAAAACCAGGAAAAATACCATAAGGTCGACCAGGAGCAAGGAGTATTTGAACCAGATTGTGGTCTGCAAAATCTATCTCACACCTTATGGGTCCCATTGGCAAAAAGATTCAGGATGTCAACTAAGGCCGTAGATACCAAGTTTGTGATTTTTTAAATAAATTGGGACTCGATACACTACGGTACAGATTTGACCACTAGTTATAGCAGCCCCTGTGGTCATAGTGGGGTACACATTTTTGGAGATGTCTACTTTCGACCTACATGCTAATTCATTCAGAATGATTAAGCATATCAAAAAAGATTCAGCATGTCAAATAAGGCCCGAATACCAAGTTTCAGATTTTTTTATAAATCGGGGCTTGGTACATTACGGTATGGGTTTGACCATTAGTTATAGCAACCACGACATTCACTTTCCATGTTAAATTGTAATATAATAAATATTCCTAAAATAAAATTATGCAAAATTGTAAAGATTTTATAGAATAGCGCAATGTATTAGTCACACAATAACAAAAGTGTGGTTTGCTTTTACAACCACACTAATTATATGTCCTTTCCCGTTGTACCTTCTAAGTCCGTCACAGCCTCTCCAGAGCAGGGTGCACGTGTGTGGCTTGCCGTGCACGAGGACGGCATTAGTGTCCTGGAGCACAACTCTATGGTAAGACCCCCATTCCACCAGGAGCCCCAAACAAAGGGGCCCCTGACCATTCCATTGTTCGGGAGAGCAAAGCAGAAAGCTGGATCGCATGAAGGACGTAAAGGACCTAGCTTCAATCATATATTACACTTTATCCCACTTTATGTAGGTAGGTTGTGTAGGAGTTAATAATAAAAAAAAGTGTAGGCGACGCACCTTAATGTTACGCTTATCTTTCAATACAATGCTGCTTTCTCATCTTTCATTTACAGCTAAATCTATCTCTCGTTTGAGAAGTATTCTTTTTTTAAACCCCTCATCTCAATACTCTGCACGGAGCAGAAGCCGCTGGTGTCCTTACCCTATAAGAACCTGGGGACCTTTGGAGGCTGCAACCAGGACCTCATGCTGGTGGTGGGCCAGAGTGCCGGCCAAAACACCTCCAAAGACAAACCCACAGAGAAGCATCTCTTTGCCATGCCCACCTCCAAGGTCAGTGAGTGAACAAGAAACAGAATATATAACACATTTAGTACTATCATTATAATGTCGTTATTGAGACCCTGTAATCCTGAGAGATTTATAGAGGGGTTAGGGATTTTGCTCAAGGATGCTTACTGGGTGATAGTTTTGAAATAAATTATAAATAAAAATGTCTATTTTGTGCATAGCTTTTAATGTAAAGTAACCCTAAAGTAAACGATAACAGTGGGTACCTTCAAGGAGAAGATGAATTTAAAGAAGTAAAGTGTTTAAGTAGAGGTAGTCTATTGGTGGGTAATAAAAGTGGTTAACTTAAGCACTGGAATCAAAGTACTGAAGCAGAAACACACACAAACACATGTGCACGCACGCACACACAAACACAAACTGAGAGCAATGTTCTCTTTGATTGACAGATCAGGGAGATGACCCTTCTCATCTCCAGCTACGTCAACAGTGCCCATCAGCTGAAGGCCGCTGCCCACCACCTGTCCGCTCCTGCCTTATTGGTCGCTCAGCCTGTCACTCTCAAGAGCAAGGAGTTGAGGAGCAAATCACCGCAGGCCAAGGGCAGAACAAGCAAGCCCCCTACCCTGTTATGAGCAGTGGGGTATAGACATGACACTAAAGCCTCTGGGCCAGACCTCCGTGATGATTAAGGGCCCCAACCTCTTTGTCTAGGGTTTAATTCTATTTAAATGTATAACATGAGAAGGCTTTGCGGAGCAATAAAACAAATTTTTTCGGTTAAAAGAATAACTGCTTAATATACCTGTTGTTATGGCTTACCATGGTACAACAGTGAAGGACAATGTTTATTTTTCTTAATAATGCTCTGTTTCTCTCACTCCTTCTTTCTTTATACCACGCCCCATCTATCTAAAAGGTTAAGGTTGTAGGGTTTAACTGTTTCGTTTTTCTTAATGCAAACATTCCTTAGCCATGTGAAAAACAAATCTGATGTTTTAATTGCTCTGGTAGTTGGTCATTCCCCCCTCCCATTCACAAAGATTTACAGCCCTCCTTGCACAGGTCGGGCCAATCACAACAGTGTATCTCATAGGGGGCGGGTTAGAAACAATGACTGTACAGAGCAGTGCCGTTTTGGTAACCTTCCAAGAGGATCGATGTAGAACGAAAAGTGGATCCCGCTAACACCGGTACATTTTCTCTAAACAAAAAAACGTCTGCAGATCTATCCAAACGCATCCAGAGGCATTTTCGTCTGCCCCCATAGGTGCTGCCCTTAAAATTAGAAAATGAACTGAAACAAGCAAAACTATGGTGATAATGCTTTGAGACAGGCATCATAAAGTTGTGTGTTGGAAGCAAAGGATCATGAATTTGATGTACCTAATGTACTTAACAGAATGTCATTAAAAAATAAGTGATAAGTGTCTTAAAAGAGACAAGTAGAAATGAAACCAGCCATAAGGTGAGTCAACTGTCTGGACCGTAAATCCGTTCAGGTGTCTAGTGGGTGTTTTAGTCAGGACCTCACATGATTTGTTCCATAGTCATTTCATGTGTAAAATTATCAGATTGCCTCAGAATGGAGGCATTTACTAATAGCTATGTTCAAAGTATGCAGACATTTGGAGAATTTTCTGCAGGTCTCGTGTTTGCTGGGCTTGGGAAGGACCTGCTCAAGGGGAAAGGTGATGGACCTTGTATCCCTGGTTACTCAGTAACTTGCGGTGTTTAAACCTTATTCAGAGGCATAATGTCCACTGCTTGTACAGTTTTTATAAAAGGGCAATTCTACTAAAGTAATAGGGATGATTTAACAATACTGCACATCAGGAAGGTGGTTTTATTATTATTATTCTTTTATTTATTTAGTTTTAAAGAGTGATGGGACTTTAAATGGTAAAGGGTTGAAAGACAAAGGGGTTTTCTTGTACTCGAAGGGATTTGGTTTTCTTGCTCTTTCCTGGCCGGTAAATGCTACATGAAGGAACTTAAGAGGACCTAAACAAACTAGGCCTATGACATCGCAGGAGCATACATCTAAACCCTCAAAGTTGGTTTAGAAATAACTTAATAATGTTGTTTTGCCATGTACATTGAACTATTTCCATCGTCATTTTCCCTCCAAAGAAATTGTATTGTGCCTGAACTATTTATTCTATCAAATGCAATATGTTATTTGACATTTGAATAAATATCTGTGCCAAACGTGTTTAATTTGTTGACTGCTGTATCTCACAATCGGCACCACACCCTTTCTTTTACAGACACACATAAAAAAACTATGCAGCGGTTCTCACCAAAGGGAACCATTAGGAGAAGTGCTCGCTGCAGAACCAAATGGGTGGAGCTTGACTTTGTCCAGCTCCACCTGTCTGGACCGAGCTTATCTGATTGGGTTTTATAAAGGCCAATCAAGCAGGTTGAGGGGTTACGGTTAAGGGTTATGTTTATGTTTAGGGGTTAATGTAATTATAGAATTGTGGGGTCAATGTTCGGGGAAAGGGTTTGGTAGAGCCAATCGGGAACCCGATTGGCCAGGCAGGGACACACACCGCGGATTCATTCATTGTTTGAGTTTGTTTCGTTGTCCCTAGTTCCGTCACACAGGGGGGATTTCCGTCATGCCAGAGGCAAATACACGCCGATAAAGGCTTGTCCGGGGCTGCAGTTACTCATCCGCAACAATGTGTTATGAGTGAGTTGAGTTGGGTTGGGGATTCTGGACCTGAGCCACGAATGCGGCCAGACCTGCGTCGCCACTGCGCCAAACTGCAGGGTGCGGTACGGTTCGGTTCGCAAAGGTGCGGTACGGATTGCGTTACCACCGCCAAAAGTGGGCGTGACCCGGACTGAGCTGTACTCGTTTTGCCCTCGTCTTCAGTACTCCTCCGTTGGGGTACTGAGACTCCTGAAAGGGTGCCGGAAAATTCGTGCTACACACCCCCTCCGTTGATTGGTCGACAGAATCGTCACTTCCGGGCGACGTGAGGATAAAAACAAATAAACAGTAGCCTCGAGGTATTAAAATGATGAACATGTCGTCGCCGCCGCTTGCTTGGGCGAACAAGGAGGTGGAACTTTCCGTTCCGTTCCGAACTTTCCGTTCCTCGTAGCTGCTGCGGCGATCGACATCCGGCCTACCATAAAGGGAATTGTCGGCGGTGGAAACGCGACCTCGGAACTGAGCTGGGCTATACCGCCCCCTCCCTACCGGACTGAGGCGAACCGAACCGTACCGCATCCTGCAGTGGAGGAAACGCAGCAGAGGAGGAGGCCGCTCTGCAGTAGACAGTCGCTCCCTTTATCAATAAAAACAAACCTGATGGAAATATATTATCCCTCCCTCCAAATACTATTGTAGCGTTTTATTGATGTACTGTGAACTGTATGTCATTTATCCAGATAAGATCCGACTCCGCCTACCATTCAGTGTCGGTTAAGATGTAAACCGGTAGGAAACCTGAGGACATCTGACACCTGCTGGGCTTGTCTGAACTAGTTAGGAGCTCTGCCTTTGTCCGTCTCCATAGCGATGGAAAGAAAATAGAGCAGGGTAGAATAATTCCCAGTAGCACATACATAAACATTTATAGGCCTACATAATTTGGTCAATTAATCTTGCTTAATTTGTTTGCGTTGGTAAATACATTTAAAGTCTCAGTGATATTCGTCTTTGTGTGATTAATTATCTGGAGTTTATTTCAGTGGCAACGCATTTTCTTTGTGAGAACTGCCTTGTTGTGACAGTGAGACGGTTAATACTAGGTGTGTTTCAGAGAGACGGAACCCGACAAACAGGTTTAACCTGTCAGTTTCAGAAGGATGGGGGACAGACCTGTGAGGTGCTAGGTTTCATCGGCCATCTTGATTCAACTGGAATCCCTTCAGCCCATTGGGTAGGCTACAAGAGCACTTCATTTCCAAACAAAAGAAAAAGCTGAACTGGTGGGCGAATACAGTTTCCGAGAAACGGCAAGAAGAGAAAAAGAACTAGACAAAACGCAGGAAGTCTGCCACAACCAAAGCTCACATGACTTTTTATACCACTATTTGATGACCTTAAAAATAGTGATGTAGCAAATATAAGTGTTTAACGTGAAGTCAATGGAACTGCTTGAGCAGGTTTATAATTTAGCTTTGAGGAAATTCAAAGTCACCACAATGAGTAGGCCTAAATAAATGTGGCCAACTGAAACCTTTACATTGGGTAAAGTAGTTATTTTGAGACCATGAAACTGATATGGAAGGATGTTCAATATCAATCCTTAGCCATGCCCTCATTCCATCTAAAGCAAGAATTCCTAACGAAGGTAGGCCTACTGCATCAACCGCATACGTTAACAACCCAACTCAAAAATGTTAAAAATCATCTTTTATTAAAACAAAAACTGTACACGCTATGACATGTGAAACATTGTTAACTAAAAATAAAAAGGGACTTGTGCCAGGAAAAATTAATCAAAGGTTTGGGTATATGTAATGACAACACAATCTGCATGAATTTACAGTTCATAAATAAAATACAATGCTAAAAAGTATTGCCAGAACACAAAAATAGGCATGTTGATTGTACAATCTCCATTCCACAGTATTAAAACGTTAAAGGGTACCATCCCATTACAAACAAAGCGAATCCAACAGAAGCTTTCCATTCTTCAAGCCAACCTCACATGGCTTCCAACTCCCTGGGCTGCAACACAAAAGGCAGACGCCATTAGTATAAAACACACCACTATGAATGCTCGGCAAAGGCCAGGGCATACGATGCACAACATCATTTTCCATTCAAATGTAATATTTGCATAGAAATCACTCGATCCAGAAAAAAGTAAAAACATACCTGAGCCTTGGAGTATTTCTGCTGTTCTCGCCTCCTGGCAAAGAACTATAACAAAATAAACGGAAAAAATGTACATCAAAAGGGGCACCAACACACTCACACAAATTACATTTAGCGCTACGCATCACACTCACCACAACAAGCAGGCCGGCGATCACGGCCAGCACCACCACCACGATGACGGCGATGATGCCGCCGGTCAGGGCCTTCATGGTGAAGGTGGGGGGCTCCTCGTCCACGTAGTACACCAGGATGTCCTCCATCTCCAGCTTCTGCTTGCCAACCATGGGCTCAAACTTGTCCTGGCTCTTGAACAAGGGCAGCACCTTAACCTGTCGGGAGAAGAGAGTTAGCGAGGCTGGCCGATTTATTCTAGAGACCATAATGAGCAGCAGCAGTGCTATATTCTTAAGTTCTTTGTACAACCTTCTGATGCTTGGGTCACAATAAACGTTACTTGCATTTTAATGAGTTCGTACACCATCATGTTTTTCTCACAAGTGGACATCTTTGTAAATATGATCAGTGAACCAAGCAGCAGTGAGGCTAAAGCCAACAGGTAGGTTGCAGAATCCCCAAATAACATACATCTTTCTCCATGTAGTAGGCCATGCGGGACAGGTCAGTGGTGCGGTCTCCCTTTGTCTTTTGCACATCCACAATAATACGGCGTCCATCAGCGTCATACTGCAGGAAACACATAAGGCATCAGCAACGTTAAGAGCTTTTCAAAGAGGACGTCCATCTGGGAGAAAGAAAAACTAAAAATAAACACGTTCCGTGGAGTGCTTCTTACCTGAACATCTGTCACCAATTCCTTGTTGAAGTTGTCGTAGCGCTTGCTGATGGCATCGGCAATGGCACTGCATTAGGGACATGGATTAATCAATGCAGTAAAGCCAGTAGGGACATCAGTCACAACACAAAATATGAATCTGAGCCATTGGAAAAGCAGCTACTTACCCTTTCAAGGCAGTCACGTCGATTTTATCCTTAGCCTCCTTGTGTTTCAGCTCCAGGCGCACCCAGCTAAGAAAAAGAGCAAGTTAGGGCTACTAGTGACAAACAGAATGCCTTCCAGACCCCGCCCTTCCCCAGTGTATAAATGCTTTACCAATCAAAACCTAGCTACACCACAGGTCTAGCAGGGAAGCATCACTACTTACTAAGTCTCCACCAACTTCTCGCATTTCAGAGTTTTGTCCCCTTTGTCGGTACGACGAACCCCGGCACTGTTGACGCACCAACACTCCTCTGTGTTGTTGCACTGCCTGGCCTTGAAGCGACCATCGTTCTCACACTCGGGGTCGTAGATGCCGTCGTTGTCTACGAAGGCGGTCTCATCCGGCTTGCCGCCAAGTGTACGGGTTGAGAGGTTATTCTTGGCCCTGTACATCTCAGCATCCATCAGATAACACTTGGGGATCACTGAGGAGTTGAAAGACACACCAAAACGTTTAAACCACCTTGAAGAGTGACAAATGACAAAGCAAATACCCGGATACAATCATATTAGGCACTGGAATTATGGAACTTTTACTCAATAATGAAACTTACTTTTTGTGCAGTCCAAAGTCTGTTTCACATTGTTATCTTTCATCACGAAACACTTGCAGGGGTTTCCGTCGCAGGTGGCCCATTTCAGAGTAGCGCATGGGGCGCCTGTGGAGACGATGAAAACTGATCTTGAGAATCGCGTAATTGTGGTGTATTGCCATTTTAATACATGAACAGTGAACTACAGCGTTTAACAACAATCCCAATGGTTCAGGTAGGCCTACAACCAAAGCTGGCAAGTCAACAGGGCGTTGGTTACCAAAACCAGCGAGCGCCTCTCCGCCCAACCCCCACTTCCGCACCCTGCACCGAAACTCCAGCAGCCTGGTGACTTACTACCTTTCACGACATCACGGCGACAGTGGTTATTATGATAAATAAGAGCCTATACATTTATACACTTTTCATGCAATAAAAATTATAAAGTGAATTGTAATCTGCGTCAACCCTTAACATTTACTATAAAATGCGACTAGGCCTACACTTTTAGAAGGGTAGGCTATTGACCGATGAAATTGCAGAGAATGGTTTAAATTACTTACACGACTGGGCAGAGGCAGCTGCTGCGAGGCCAACAAAAACGAGAACCATCAACATCTTCATGGTTGAAATGAAAAAATATTAATCCCAGTCGGGTTTTGCGTCAGTCTCCTTCAACACTCAACAACAAAGTAAAAACACGAAGCACTGAATCTTTTTCCGCCCCACAGGTGTGGACTCGTCAAACCTGTTCACAGGTGAACCGTGGTGGCTTAATCCCAAGGGGAGAGCAATATATACGGGCCAAACTAAAGTTGGTCGAGTTTATCCTGGCCTTTGCAACGGGCTGAGCTGTTTACCTAGTAAACAGAGTGTTACTTGTTGCAGGACTCCAAGGAGTAGTGGATTTATAAGCGCACCAGTCTCATTACGTCAGGCAACTTAGAGTATCATAGGGGCGGGGGAAGCGGCGCACCTATTTTCCGCTGTGACCATATTCGGTGTGAGGCATTTCAAGTGATGTTTTCCCAGGTGAATCGAAGACCGAGCCAATCATCATCATCGATGTAAATCAATCCTATTTAAAATAAAGAGATGTTTTCTTTTAATCGCAGTGATTCAAATCGTGGCTCATTAATTGTATATTAATTGTATTGCATGTTAACAGTATACGCTCAATCGTCAAATTAAACGCAATGAAAGTAGGCTCAAATGTGCAGGCTATTTTGTTACAATTAATGTAAATGGGACGCTAGACGATGTTTTTGTTTTTGCTTTTTATATCATACATTTAAACGAACGGCACATCACGAGTAAAATAAAAACATGAAATACCAAAGATTCGTCTTCCACGTGAGTGTGACGTCATCAACGCAACTGAGAAACTCAGCCGACTGAAACTTGTCCTGCAGAGAAACTGCATTGGCACCGCTGCCGATGCTGCGAGTCAGGTTCTTTCAAAACACACGAATGAGTCACTGTTGACAACATAGGAATTAGCCTACCTGTCAGGGATGTGTCTCCCCGGACAATGACTGAAAATATTACCAGTAACAAAATATTTTATAACCTAAATATATCCTAGGTCGAGAACCCCTAGACCTAGTACTCCCTCATAACTAAAGCCTCATAATCAAACTTTCTGTCAGTAAGTCTTTGGAGCCTAACATTTTTTCAGAAGTGTTCCTTAGTGATTTTACGCGTCATTATTGACAGAAAGTTGATTATCCATGAAAAACGTGGATTTTTGTGATTCCAAAGGCATGTATATACAAAGAAGGAGCTATCAAAAGAGTTGATAGAATATTGATACATGTTTCTCCATTATATATATTCAGATGAGGGTTATACTCCCATGATTAGGGCACTCACTTATCTGCAAACGATCACTAGCTGCTAGCCTAAATAGTGTTTCACAGCACACATACCACTGTGTGTGGCTACTCCTTAATGTGTCCTTCTTGAAACAAACTATCACATTTGACAAAATTTTTACGCTTTATATTTTGTCATTCATTCACACATTAAAAAAACTTGTTTTAATCATATAGAGAAATTAATCTTTTAAAGAAACTTGCCTATTTGCCCCTTAACAAATAGCATAGGCCAATTCAATTGAATAAGATAAAGTTTACATGTAGTCTACTGCCACACAAATACGACTGTAACACATTTAAACAAAAGTAGACAGCAGTTAATCATTCGTGACATGTTTCACTGTGTGGCCGACATTTTTACCTTCTCATTAACTTAAATCCATGTTCTGCCTGCGCTAAGCGTAAACAACACGTTGTAGGTCTACGTGGTGGAGTTAAGCTTTGTAGTCATTTATTAATCAAGTATCTGTACAAATATAATGAATGGACAAAGCAGGTTTCAGATATATAAGTAGGCTACATCAGACTAAGATTGTTTGTCTGTTATGTATAACAGTCAGCATACGCTGCTATTATCTTTAAGAAATTGCTGCTGAAAATTCCTGAACCAGTATGGCTCATGCTGGAAGGTAGTCATGCAGATGTCAGAACAAACAACTTGTGTTTTATATAGGTGGGAATTTCCACTGACACCATACTAGTTGTGGCTTTTTCATGGGATTAGAAAAGATTCATAAACGTTTTTCCTTTAAAAATCCCACCATGTTTTCATACCATTTTATTTGAATATCTTGGGCATTAGTAATGATGATGATGGCACAATTAATATCGATGGTCTAATTTATTTGAATCAAAGTGTCATCTATCTATCTACCAAGTGTGTGTGTGTGGGGGGTGTGTGTGTGTTTGTGTGTGTGTGTACGTGTGTGTGTGTGTTTTCATCACTGTGTTAAAGATGATATATGATACATAACTCATGAGATTATGGGTGTTTCTTCTTCTCAGCGGTTTAACATGTCAGGGAGGAGCACGGGCAGTATCTCATTGTCCCATATTCTCCCCTGGGGTTTGGGTGGTAGGTTTAGGGGAAAGGGTGGGACAGGACAGTTAGAGGAGGTGGTGGCCATGACAAAGCAGAGAGAGTAAAGAGAGTCAGGCAACCAAGGGGGAGAGTAACGAGAGGGGAACAGCGAGGATCACTTAACAGAGGATTGGTTGCGTTACGGCCTCCCATCTAGCCCCAATGAGAGCCTCCTAGTGCACCAAGAGACAGGGGAAATATGCGGTAAGTGAAAAGCAGAAATGGTATTGAATTAATTCAAATCATCCGAAAGCATTCTCAATGGCTGTTCCTGCTCTAGCGAAATCTATGCTAATTTGTATATTTCTTACATTTCACTGAATGTCGAAAAATCTACTTGATTAATCCCTGATGGATAGTATATTTGTGCATGCATCTTTTAGATTAAGTAATCCTTTGGTTTCTATGCTTGTAAAATGTATAAAGCATATAATATTTTATGTTGATGTTTAATTTGAAGCCTATAGGCCCATGTGATTTAGATTTCTCATTTGCCTTACTTTGTGAACCTTTTGTGCAGCTTTTTGTTAAATCTTTGGATTATGTAGGACCAATACTTGTACAATTAAATTCATTTGGTTAATCTTCAACTACATACATGGCCACACACCTTACTACGAGGTGGGCATTCATGAACAGAATGGTAGAAATGCAGAAAACAATTACATTTCCTATGCGGGATGTCTGTTGAAGCTACAAGCCTACAATGTCCATTGCACACTCTTCCTTTCAAAACACAGACAATAGGCCTCTAAGGCCTAGCGGGAGAAGAAGCATTTAGACGGTAACCAAATCAGAAACAAGGGTTTTATAGTTGTCATATTGACCTTTTGATAAATCTTTTATCCATTGTTATTTCCTTAGTAGCAATGCGCCAATGAGGCCAGGAGAAGGGATATGAGCAGATCCTTTTTCAAGATTAATTCTTTGTGTCTCTGGCTGGGTATATCCTTACAAAGTCTTTACTCATTGGGGGGACTGTATTGTGAATGGCTCTTAAAGTGTTTGTTAGAAATGATCTTAAGTCTTTTGGGTGATTTAATGTTTTTTTGCATTAGATTGAGTAAGAGGGAATAATTTGCTCACGTTCTGCTGATCTGATATGCTGTAGATTGTCAAGTATAATGTAACTTATTAAGAGCCCTTTAGGTGTGGTTACATTTAGGGCAAGTGCAACACTAGACTGTAAAGCCATTGTTATGTGTCGAAGTAGGCTACAGAGACAGCTTATAATGCAAAGGGTAACTTAACTCACACTCTTGAAATAGCTAGTTGTACTTATATAGATCCAGCCGCAACCTGTCCATCCTTCGAGCCTATCTATCCTTACAAGCCACCTTGCTGTAGGTATTCATTGCACCTCTCTTTATGAACAGGTTTCCACTGCTGTGGTTGATTTGTCTGTTTGTAAGGCTGAAATACTGCTACACAGGTGAGTTTCTTTTTGCATGAGTGATTGCAAATGTTTATTTTCTCATAATCTGACTTTAACACAGATGTGTGCTACCAAACTTTCACTGCAGAAAGGTATAAGTTAGACCAGTGTCTAGTTATTCCTTTATTCTCTCTCTCCCTCTCTCTGTAGCTGACCCAATAGACTGTGAGACGGCGGGCTGGAAGTGCCACCCCCGTGCCGAGTGTCTGCAAGTCAACGCCAACGTCACCTGTGTGTGCCGTAATGGCTACCAAGGAAACGGGCAAGAATGTGAAGATATTGATGAGTGTCTCAGTGGCCTAAGCGACTGCCATCCCAACGCACTCTGTAATAACACCCGTGGCAGCTACAGCTGTGCGTGCCGGCCTGGGTACATTGGGGATGGCCTCCTCTGTCAGGATATCAACGAGTGCCAAAGGGAGAATGGAAGGTGCCATCCCAACGCCACGTGCATCAACTACGAGGGTGGGCGTGGTTGCAAATGCAAAGCGGGCTTCAGTGGCAATGGCTTTCATTGCACCGATAACAACGAGTGCTCTTACCAGCGGATTTGCCACTGGAACGCAACCTGCACTAACAACCTGGGTTCTTACGTGTGCACTTGTAATGCTGGTTATAAAGGCAACGGGAACTACCTATGTCTGGACATTGATGAGTGTTCACAGATGCCTGTTGTGTGCTCATCCTCGTTAGGTTACAGAGGCTGCAAGAACTTGCCCGGCACCTACCAATGTACATGTAGCACTGGTTACCAGAACAACGGAAACTACTGCCAGGACATTGACGAGTGTGCCGCTAAAAGGTGCAGCCAGTACGCGGATTGCAGGAACACCTTAGGATCGTACAGGTGCACATGTACACCCGGCTTTGAGGGCAATGGACTATCATGTGTGGACGTCAATGAGTGCAATGGCGTCCACAACTGTCACTCCAGCGCAGTCTGTATCAACGTCGTTGGCAGCTACGAATGCTCTTGCTTGCCAGGTTTCCTTGGAGATGGCCAGAATTGCCAGGATGATGACGAGTGCCTAACAGTCGGGACCTGTCCCGCAAGTGCCGTGTGTGTCAACAACCCAGGTTCATATGACTGCAACTGCGGTCGCGGCTACCTCTACAACAACTCAATGTGTCAAGACGAGGACGAGTGTGCATCAGGACTCTGCAGTCCCCATGCCAGATGCACCAATTTCCTGGCATCCTTCAACTGCCAGTGTAAGCCCGGGTTTATCGGCGACGGCCTCAGCTGCGTTGATGAGGACGAGTGCTCGATGGCCCGGCAGTGCCACGCCAATGCCGTTTGCATCAACCAGCCTGGCTCTTACAACTGCAGCTGCGATGTGGGGTACTCCGGAGACGGTGTCCTTCGCTGCACAGACGTCAACGAGTGTCTGGTGGACAACGGGGGCTGTAGAAACCTGGCGACCTGTGTCAACACCCAGGGCTCCTTCTCTTGTCTCTGCTCCAACGGTTTCACCCTGGTCAACAAGACTCTGTGTCAGGATGTCGACGAGTGTGAGGAGAACAGCGTCGCATGCAGTGCTAACGAGTGGTGTCTCAACACTGCAGGGTCTTACGAGTGCCGGTGCCTGGCCGGGTTCTACCGCCCGGGTGGCCAGGTGGGCTGCGCCGACGTGGACGAGTGCAGGAACAAGCCATGCCACGCCAACGCCACCTGCCTCAACGCAGAGGGCTCCTATGAGTGCACCTGCAACGGTGGTTTCTCAGGGAACGGCACACATTGTAAGGACGTAAATGAGTGTCTGGCGGAGGGCAGGTGCCACCAGCGGGCACAGTGCATCAACATAGAAGGGAGTTTCTCCTGTGTCTGTCAGCCAGGGTTCGTGGGCGATGGCTTCTACTGTGAGGACGTGAATGAATGCCTCTTCAACGCCACCTGTCCATCCATCTCCACCTGCATCAACTCCCCCGGGGCCTACGTCTGCTCGTGTCTGAACGGCAGCGTGGCAATCGACAGCCTCTGTTTGTCACCCAGTTCCCAGTGCGTCCCCGCCTGCCATTCGCATGGCCTGTGTCACTCTTCGCCGACCAGCTACCAGTGTGTCTGTGATCTTGGGTACATGGGCGATGGTCTGACTTGCTCGGACATAGATGAGTGCCAGTTGGAAAATGTCTGTCTCCAAAATGAGACGAAATGTGTAAATATCCCAGGATCCTTTGCCTGTATCTGCAGGGATGGATTTAAACTGAATGAGACAAATTGTGTTGGTAAGATGATGTTTTATTGTGTAAAACTTAAAGAAACATAACATGACATTGGTATTTGTATTATATTCATTTTGTAACTCATGGCCACATACATAACCACTACCGCATTCATGCATGCAAACATTCTCTTTGTGGACGGTATTCTTTTTTTTTATACTAGTTCTAACCTTCACTGTTATTCATCAATGCTTATACTGTACATAGTCAATGTGAAATAAAAACAAAGCTAAATTGTTCATTAAACATCCATAGCAGAAATATACAGGATCACATGCAGGAAATATGCATAAAACATAAAACGTCCGGAAGGTGTCAATGATGTCTTATCATAAAGCATGTGTGTATCTTATTAGTCACATGTGTGCTTAAGGAAGTTGCATGCACACTTTCAGTAAATTGCACTTATTACTGCAACTATTACAACATGTGCGCTTTTTAAAGAAAATACATCCATGTCACCCCCATATTAAATGTTATTATCCTGCTTGTGTGCTTTGGTAGAGCATGGTCGACTAACAGCTTGTAAAAAGCTTATAAAAGGTGCTTTATAAAATAATACATCCATGTCACCTGCCAGGGACTGTAGTTTGTGTTAAATTTTCATTAAGGATCTCATTTTCAAATCAACAGTACCATAGAGCCTACATCAGTTGAACATAGGTAAGACACATCTGAAATAAGGCATGAAAACAAACGACTCTAGCTATGGGTAACCTGCTTCGTGACCTCGCCAAAGAAGTCAAAATATTTCAAACATTTCAACACAAACTACACAGCACGCTTGGCAGTAGCTCAGGAGGTAAAACGGGTTGACTTGTTACCAGAATGATCCTAGTTCGTTCCCTGGAGCGTCGCTTTGGACGGCTAAATGTTTAAACATATTCAACACATGTTAAATGATTTGACAATGACCATTATTTTGTTCCCTCTTGCTTTCTCCTCTCTTTCCCTTCCCAACTCACGCTGTTCACCAACCCCTTTTTCTCTACATAGACGTGAACGAGTGTGAGTCCCAGGATCATCCCTGTAGTGAATTTTCCAGTTGTGAGAACACCATTGGAGGCCATCTGTGTCGCTGCCTCAGTGGCTTCGCCGGCGACGGAATCACCTGCTTAGGTACTTACCCACACTACTAAAACCCTACACATGCATAAACAGTGCCCACTATACCCCCCAATTACAAACATCCTTCAAACATCCGTGGTTATTCTTGTGTTGTTTCGATTTCAACTTGTGTATGTGAATTAACTGTAACACACTTTCAATAAAAACTAAGGTAAAATCTAAATGAATAAATAGATAACTGTATTTACAATTATCTTCTGAGCACCCTAATTGGGACTGCTTCCCTGACCCTATCCCATTTTGGGTGACTTATAGACGTGGATGAGTGCCAAGGGGACAGCGGGGGCTGCCATCCCGCCGCCAGCTGCGCTAACACACCTGGTTCCTTCCACTGCACCTGCCAGCCCGGCACCGAAGGCTCTGGCTTTGAGTGCCGCGATGTGGACGAGTGCTCCCAGAATGCCACGCTGCCCCACAACTGCAGTGTCCACGGCGTCTGCGGCAACACGGACGGGACTTACCGCTGCTGGTGCCAAGATGGTTACCACGGCGACGGCTTTGACTGTGTAGACACGGATGAATGCCGGTCTGGTGTTAGTGTGTGCGACAGTAACATGACGTGCCGCAACACCCTGGGCTCCTACACGTGCACCTGTGTCCTGGGGCTGGCGTACGAGCGGGGCACGTGTGTGAGCCTCGACGAATGTCGGAACGCCAGCCGGTCATGCCACCTGAACGCCAGGTGCTACGCTGACCACAGCTCCTTCTACTGCCGCTGCGGCGAAGGCTACTTTGGCGACGGGACCGACTGTCGGGACGTAGACGAGTGTGACGAGGGGTTGGCTGAGAGCCCGTGGGACGCCTGTCCACCGTCTTCCTCCTGCATCAACAGCGACGGCTCCTACGTCTGCGAGTGCTGGGACGGCTACCGCAGGGCTGGAAAGCTTTGTCGGGATACGGACGAGTGTGCCAGTGGCAACTTCAGTTGCCCATACAACAGCACCTGCCATAACGTGGATGGGGGATACCACTGCCCCTGCGTGCCAGGCTTCTCCCTCGTCGACGTCTCTCTGTGTTTGGACGTGGACGAGTGCTCCCTCGGCCTGGACGACTGCCCCCGTGTGTCCGACTGCTTCAACACTGTGGGGTCTTTTTTCTGCAATTGCTGGCCTGGTTACCATGGGAACGGCACGGGTGCACGGTGCGTGGATATCGACGAGTGCCTGGGCAGCTCCACTTGCCCCGAGCACAGCACGTGCGATAACACAGACGGGGACTTCCTGTGCACCTGCGACTCTGGATTCTCAGCCGTCGACCACCTGTGCGTGGATGTCGACGAATGCAACACAGCGGAGAAGGCTCAGCCCTGTGCCAATGGCGTGTGCATGAACGCCCTCGGCTCATACTATTGCGAATGCACAAAAGGCTACTGGAGCAACGAGACAGAGTGTGTGGATGTGGATGAATGTTCAGATCTCCTCGGCCCCTCCGTAGACTGCCAGCCCTTCGCCACGTGCGTCAACACCCCCGGGTCCTACGCCTGCCTTTGTGATGAAGGGTTCACTCCCATCTTGACCAATAGCACCAGCTGGATCAATAGCACCATAAGGACCAATGAGACCATCTTGATCAATGTAACCTCCTCAACCAAGGGCTCCACCATGACCAGTGAGACCCACCGGACCACCCGGACTGAGTGTCAGGATATCAACGAGTGTGAGGGCGAACCCTGCCCTCAGTACGCCACGTGTCAGAACGTCGAAGGGTCGTTTCTGTGTCTGTGCGAGGAAGGGTTCTTGCCGGACTCACTCTCGTATCTGTCCTCTAACAGCTCTGAGAACGGCTCCACCGCGTTCACGCTCCACGGCTGTGAAGACATAGATGAGTGTGCCAACCACAGTGCCTGTCGTTCGGATCAGGCGTGCGCCAACCTGCCCGGAGCATACGTCTGCTCTTGCAGAGTGGGCTACCGTGAGGAGAAGGGAGCCTGTGTTGATGCCGATGAGTGCGGAAGTGCGCATCCCTGTCATCCCTGGGCACGCTGCTGGAACACAGAGGGCTCCTTCTCGTGCCACTGCCTGCCGGGCCACAGGGGCAACGGCACCTGGTGTGAAGATGTGGATGAATGTGGGGCCCTGAGCCGGCCGTGCCACCCTATGGCCCGCTGCCGCAACACGCTGGGCTCCTTCTGGTGCCAGTGCGAACCAGGCTTCGCGGCTCTGGGGACGTTGTGCATAGACCTGGACGAGTGCCTGCAGACGAACGGGCCGTGTCAACCTGGAGCGACCTGCTCCAACCTCGTCGGGGGGTTTGACTGCCAGTGCAAACGGGGCTGGGACCCCACAGCGGACATGGTCAATGGGAGGCGAGGGTGTCTGGATCAGGACGAGTGCACAAGGCCCGCCGCCTGCTCTGGCACAGCTCTGTGCACCAACCTGCCGGGGTCTTTCCGGTGCTCGTGCCCCTCAAACGCCACAGAGTGTGGACACATGGCTCTGGAGGGTGGGCTACATTTCCTGGCGTCGACTTTACTTACCTGCTAGCTTCACTGCGAACACAACTCGTCAGTTAATCTTGGGCCTCCCAGATTGTTTTTTGGGCAAACATTTACATGACTCATCCCTGTCTGATCAAACCTCATTGTATTGATTAACTTCTTCTGAGGTTACCTTGGATACAAATATGTTTGCTGCCTTTCCATGGGAGCCGGAGACTGTTTAACTATAGTTGCTACAATCCCCCACAGAGAGCGAGCTGTTCCCGTTTGGATCTGAGGTTGGAGACGACCATGTGGAGGTCAGCTCAGAAGACGGGAACTCCCCCTTCATCACTCCCCCCCTGGGCCTTCCCTTCATGGGAAAGCTGTACAACAGGGTTTTTGTGAGTATAAAATACTATTCCAAAAACAGTAACATAGATAAAGTAGAAGCTTACAACAACAATTGAACACCCAGGCAATGTGCACTGGGTGTTTCATTGCCCTTTGAACCATAAAAGGTGGCTGGCTGGAAGGGAACATGGCGGCCAAAGGGGCTATATTATTAATATAAAATAACAGTATATTACAGAAAGTTGCTGTCTGTGTACTGTCCCATAATTACTATATTGGGGTGTATATTAGTGTGATATCCTTAACAGCAGTAAGAACTGATGCTGACAACCTCAGCATCAGTGCACTGTTTCCTTCTTGGGCCCATTCTCTCTCTCTCTCTCTCTCTCTCTCTCTCTCTCTCTCTCTATCTCACTCTCACTCTGTCTTCCTCTGGACATGCACTAGTTTTCAGACAACGGCCTTGTCCAGTTCCAGTCCGTCTCCCAGAATGAACAGCGCCTGCTACCTGTCCCTTTTCCCGCGGGTTTCCGTGGCAACGAGGGGCTGGCCCTGTTGGCGGTGTTCTGGGACGATGCTGACCTCACGCTCGGGCAGG